>WBMV01005164.1:1032124-1074860 GCA_013396655.1 Campylorhamphus procurvoides | reverse complement strand
CCCCCCCCCCCCCCCCGCCACCAATTAAATGCGCTCCATGACATTTTCTCTAACTTAAACTTCCTCATGCTTGTTTCTGTGCCTTCCAGATCACTAAGTCTCTCCACAGAATTTTCAATTTAATTATTGAATCTTCATTCTAAGCAGCAGCACAGACTTGGCAGTGAGAACTCTTCCTCTGCTGCTGTAAATCGCAATACAAAACCCAGCCTGTTTTCTGTCTGTTCTGAACTAGTTCAGACTTTCACATTTTTTATGTGGTTTTGTTACCCGTCTGGAGCTATGTTTAAGGGGCTAGTGTGACTTTCTTTTGTTCATGTAGTGTTGAAAAGTCAAAATTATTATAATGAAAATTTCTGACTCTTCAGAAAGAGTAGCTTGTAAACAAGATATGTGCTATTATGGTGGGAAACCACCTTAAAAATAGTGTCAAAACATACGTCTTGGTGTTTAGCATTTTGAAGTGCTTCAGGGTAGAGTGTATTACACATATTAACAGGTCTTTTGCCTTAGAAACAGGTTGGACAAATATGTCAGGAGCAGTTCAAATACAATGACTCTTTTCTTGAGACATGGAAATAAACTCCCTATATCTCAAATGAGCTTGTGTGTTCCTCTGTCACAGTCAATGAAGGTTGCTGAGGTGAGTGGCAACTTTTTGCAAAATTTCAAGTGCTTCCCTTTGCTGACACACTGTTTAGAAGCTGAGAAGCACAGGGTATTCCAGCTCTGTTTTATGTTACTCTTTGAAAGGCCATTGGCGAAGTGAATGCCTTTGCGCTGTCTGTGTTGCTGCTGCTTATGCTTGGATGGAAAGCGCTAGAAAGACATGCAAAATTGCCCTGCTCTTTTCTTTCAGTTCCCTTATTAAAAATCTTTTTTGTAATATTTACTTGAAAAGCCAAAGTTTGGAGGTGTGCTTTGGCTGCTGACTGTCATGCTGATCAGTGTTACCTTCTGGTTTTAGGATGTTCTGTTCGGTATTCTGCCAGTACTCTGCTCTCCTGTATCTTATGGTTTGCTTGTAAATTGTTTAGGATTGAGACCATATTTTTTTTCTTGTGGATTTGTATAGTCCTTAGTGAAGCTGAGGTCTTGGTCTGTGAGCAGCGTGGGAATAAAAAGAATGTTACCTGTGTGTTGGTATTACTTTGTAGGAAAGGCTGTGCAGGTTGGAATTTAGAAACATTTCTGAGTTTCATGTGCACAGTGCCTTTTGCTCAGATCAAGAAATAGGAAAAATTAAGCCATTAAAAAATAATGGGGTAGGATTAAAACTAAAACAAACTAAAAGAAACAAAAATTTAAAGTAATTAAATATTAAAGATAACAAAAAGAGTGGTGTCATCTCCCTAAGAAATAAAGACATGTATGGGCCACAAACTGGTTAGCATAACTGTGCAAAAGTTACTGGACTGATCTAAGTCTGCAAAGGTCAAGCACAGTACTTTTTTTACAGGCCATCGTAAAGGCATTTGAGGACAACAGCTTCCTCTTTTGACAAACTCATCATTTAACCAATAAAATAATTCAAAGCATGATATGGTGAATTTTTTTTTCATTAAACAATGGGAATTATGAAATGACTTAGCACTAAAATTAAGGAAAAAATATATTAAATTTCTTTAAAGTCAAATGGCAACTGTGCTTGACCCCCTTTGTTTCCTTTGTTTACTCTGAGCTGTGAAGCAGGGGAGAATCTGAGAACCATTGGGAATGAAAAGCATCTGACACAGACTGGGGGGAAATAGAATATCTGTGGAGTATTGGACTTGGGACAAGCCAACTCTAAGTTAGGTAACTGAAGCTAAAAGCAATGGATTTGGGAGGGAACATCATCAAGAAGTGCAACTAAGCTATTAAACTAGTGATGGCCTTGGGCAGAACTGAGGAGATTCTCCAGGTACAAAGAAAGTGATGTAAAAAACTCTTTTCCAGAATTAGGCTTCTTCTGTTTCCTCAAAGCATGAAATTTTTTAAGGTATGCTTGCAGGCTATTTCTGCATGATCAACTGCAAGAAGAAAAAAGTGCGTTCAAGCATTATGGTCCAAATGGCCTTAGTACAAGGTTTCCTCTCAAAAACTCCATTTCTCTAAAAATCCAAATATGACAAGTTTTTTAGCATTTGTTTCTTTGTTTGTTTTTGAGTGCTTTGGAACATGCTTAATTATATAGGCAAAGTTATGGTACAGTCTGCTTTTGGTAGCATATAATTCCTATGTGTATGTAATGAGTTTTATTTATAAATGCTCATTAAATTCTCGTCAGGTGCATGTCAGGGACATGTAAGGGCAGTGAGGATCTCTAGGTAAGGATGCGCAACAGAGATTGTCTATGTGAAAGTGGTCTGCATAAAGTGTAACTTTAGAAACCTGATTTGCAGTCTGATCCATTGGTTTTAATTAGTGTTTTCAAAATACAGGAAGTAGACCATTAGAAGGGCTTTCAAAAAATCTGGAGTCTGCTGATGTCATATTGAATAGGATATTTCTGTGGTGGTGCATTTTTGTTTGTTTGGATTCTTTGTTTTAGTTTGGGGTTTGTTTTGGTCTCGTTTGTAAATAAAGAGGCTGATTCCATAAAGAGGTGCTTGAAAATTGAGATTCATGCTTTTAATAAAGCAAAAATGTTGCATATTTTGAATAGAAGTGCCTACTAGATTACTGTAAAATTGGATAGTTACACTGTGCAGTAACAGTAGCTGTTTACTTGATGGCCTGTTAATCATTGTGCTTTGTGCTAGCTACTTCCTAAGCCATCTGAGAATAAAATTATATAGCCCAGGTATTCCATTTGCATTAAGGTTTGCTGTTTGGCAAATTGCAGCTCCTCCTATCCTTGTACCAAGGGTCTGCTAGGATCAGCACTTCTATAGTTAACCAGTAGAAAACAAGGCACAGGAGGAGAGAAGTAAAAGTGGGCAAAAAAAATAAAATCTCGATCCCAAACCATATATAGGTTACCATTTTTAGACTGGGATTTAAAGTCTGTAGAGTACTAATAAAGACTCTGGTTTAGGTTACCACAGTGTGTTCCTCTATTTAACTATTCAGCAGTCATGAATTATATGACTTAATTAGTGAGGTTGGTTTCTCTGAGGTAAAATTACAGTATTAGTATCAGCCCACTAAATAACTTACTTGCATTAATAAAGAAAGGCTAGTATCTAACATTTTGTGTTTATGAGCATAAGAAACATATAATTTTTTTAAACTGTTCTATTTTTATGTATTACCTCAGAGCATCCTTCCCCTTTAATTATTTTGTCCTAGCTGAGAATGACTTGTTAGTATGTCCAGAACGTTAAAAATAATTCCGGAGATTAGTGATATTGCGGTTCTGGAAACTGGAGATTCCAAGAAAGATTTTGACATGCTGAGGAACCACAGAATTATTATATTTCTGGTATTAACTATTTGAAAAAAATATTGCTCAGCTTTAAAAGTTGTTCTAGTAAAAATTTCATAAATATAAGTTCTTCTTGGGCAAAAAACCTTCCAGACCTGAGAGATGGACATCAACTATATTGGTACTTGAATATTTTAACCACATTTTAACCATAAACTTAAGCATTTCCACTGCTTCTGTCTTCATGGCAGCTTCTTTCCAGTCAGCTGAGAAGTTAAGATTCAAGTAGGTCAAATAATTTGCCTAATGACACTGAGAGAGTCAGGCTGTATTGGAGCCATATAGGCTGTCTAAGCTTAGAGACCAAAGCTGCGCCGCTAATAATATCACCTTTCTTCTTTCCTGTAATCCAGGACATTTTATATCATACGTGCATATAAATAATTATGCATGCATACATGTAAATAGATATTAAAATAAAAATGACATTAAATTGAACTGTTTTTTTTTCTTTATGGAAGCTGTGACATAGAGATAATAAGTGGTTTGCTTGAAGGAACTTCAGACGGGTGGATTCAAAGTTAGGAGAAATTAGCTTCCAGGTGAGTTCTAACAACAACCTGTACTGATCCTAAAGAAAATGAGAAAGAATGAGTTATCTTGTAGTACTTCAAATGGATCCTTTAATAAACATTGCACTTGATCAAGCTTCTCAGACTCCTTTTCAAACTGATACTAGACTGCATTTATTTTTAATCAATACATCGTAAAACTAAAGTTATAATCCCATGTTCTTTGCTGAACTCTTAGGATGTCTATGCCTGAAATTCCAGAAAATGATGTCTCAGCTGTTAGGAAAAACATCTGTCTGGGGTGAATGATGAAAATAATTTACAGCAATTATGGAAAATTTGGTAATGATAGTGATTTATACTGCCATGACAATCTGGAGTAATTCTGAGTTTTATTTTGTTTGAATTTAAAATATTTTTTTGTCATTGACTTATTTCCCTTCTGCATGTCTGCTTAAACACTTGTAAGTGTACACAGCTTTTCTCTGTTTTAAAGGGATAAATATGCCTGGCAGACTGGATGCAATGATCATTATATTTAGACTAAGTCAGTTTACTTTAGTTGAACCAGTTTCAGTTTAATTTTGGTTTTTGATGGTTCAGATGACTTAAGGACAAGGTACATTAAAAACTCGAATTTTTACTGTGAGAATAGACACATTAGACAACTAAAAAAGCAAAATACTAGATGAAATTGCTTTAATTCACTCACTTACTAAGCTCCTTTGATGAACCTTTTTTCCAGAAAGTAAATACAGGAAATTGAGATAGAAATAAGAAAAACTCTTAGTTATAGCTGGAGGTGAAATGTCAGCTTTTTGTCAGTTTTATAACTAAGAATAGGAATATCTGTTAAAAGTCATATGAATTTATATGTAAGGGTCTTGATGTGTCCAAAAGTCTTGGCTGACTACAAAATACAATATTTGTCTGCTTCCACAACTCTTGCAAATACACCTTACTTTCCTCTATCCAGAACTCATATAATTCCATTTGTTACAATAATGTCCTTGAAAACGTATTTTTCATTATTTTTAATAAATATCTGTTTCTGAGATAAGATTTGAAAAATGAAAATTCCTGCAAGTGATAATGTAACATAATCAGAAACATTTAAAATTTACCCTCCCAATTTCCTCTGAAATAAGCTCTTTGAAGGCTGTCCAGGTGTCTTTGTATTGTTCGTTCCGTTGCTGAATTAAGTGAGTTTTTCCATGATAATTAAGAACGGAAAACAGAGTGGTTTTCTACACATAAATTAGACACATGAATCAGAAATTATACTGGACGTATTAATAGCATTTTTGATCAGCTTCCTCCAGTTACTGAGGGCATTGCTAAATGAATGAATTGCTTGATTACTGGAAGAACGTAGATGCCAGCAATGTGAATGTGCCACTCCTACTGTGTCATGTAAATCTCATATTATTTTAGCCCATCATTAATTTTTAACTTCATTATTAAATATTAGAGGGAATTGTGTTTGTAATGTTCATGAAGGACAGAGGTGTTTACTTGGTTTGGTATGAAATGACATTTTGTCTGTATTTTAATGGTTTAATGAACTGTGAATCTTAGTGCTGCACATTAAAGCAAATTGCAGCTCCATCAGGCAGATATCTCATGTAGAAATGATTTTTATGTCCATTGAAATAGTAATGAAGCCATTCTCTTTTTGTCTGATGATGCATTTCATAGAAAATGAATACGTGTCTTAGAGACATCCTACTATTTCTGATGTTTTCACTCTGACAAGCACTGGACTAGTAGAAAATGGAACCACTTCTTAAGGAAATGTGAGTTATTTCATGATAGCACATCAATCTGTCAGACACTTTCCAAATTCAGAGAAGCTACTCAAAATTAATAATAATGTTTAATGTATCATTAATATACCTAGGCTATCCCAATCCAGCTGACCTAGATGAGTTCAGATACATTTAGCAATGAGTTTTGCCTCGTCATGTGCCATACTGTAGTAAAGAGCAGCTGGAAGATGACACATGAAAATGAAGGTGACAAGCCTTCTAGAAACCATATTTACCCAGGGCTACTTAACAATCTGAGACTATCTCAGCCGTGGCAAAGTTTGAGGATTATAAAGAGTGCTGCAGACCGAAATATTTTTATCATTAAGAGCTGAAGAAATGCAGAATGTCTTAATTCTTTTTCAGTGTCAAAAAGCCCCTTCTTTCGTTTCTTCTGTCTGGCTTTGGCCTCTTTGTCAGCTTCTTTCTCCTATGAGAATCTTCTTCAGAACTGTGTGCCTAAAGTTAAGTTCCCTTGAAGTTAGTTTTGTAACATTTGAACTTTTAGATCATGTTTGGGTGGGTTTTCCAAAAGTATTTAGATTGTGAAAACCACAAATGGAAGCATAGTGGGATATTCAAAAGCACTTAAACAGACAAGGCACTTAACTCTTTTAAATTAATTGGCTCTATTGAGCAAGTACCCCTTGGCACTTTTGAAAGTTCCACTGCTAAGTGTTTCTGTCTATATAAAAAATTACAATTTTCAGAAGAGGCTGAGCATCCAGCAAGTATCTTTAAAGTCTGATTATTTCCAGTTTTCAGCAGTTCTGGAAATTATACAGTGTCCCTGGTTTTATGTCCCCAAACGATCCTCCTTCACTTTCTTGTTTCTTAGCAATTTCTACTGTCATTTATTGTCTAAAATTAATCTCTGAGAAGAAGTGGGATCAATAGTACTAACACATAAGGAGAGAAAAATAGTGACATGGATGAATCTTCTGCATGGGTTTGAGAAGCTAGGACCTTTGATATATACATTCAGTATCTGAAGAAACTGATAGAACTCTAAGATCATTGTTGTAATTATATCTTGCACTAGATTTACTTATTGCTTTTATATTATGCGAAATAATAGCTCAAAAATACATTAAAGGCAAAGACTGCTGCAAGCTGTGGATACCTGGGAGTAAACCAGATAATCAGAAACACTATGACTTTTCAGTTATTAACTACTATGTATACAGAAACCCTTAACAGACCCATTCAGGAGTAATAAAAACATAGTGTTCTATGACAGCTGTAAGGGGATGCTCCCCTTTTTCACCACCCCCCCCCCAACTCACGGCCCCCAAGATGCCCCAGAGAGACACACGGAGACCATGGGAGGAGAAGCAGAGTGAGAGTTTATTAACATAGCTGGGGTGTATATATAGGTTTTAGGGAGATCTAAATTACTACCAATAAAAATCAAGGGATAAATGACCAATGGGAAAGGGTTAACTAAGAACCAATAGAGAAACTAAACCAGACACCTCCAAGGACGAATTCCTTGGTGCTTAGCTACAGAGATAAGGGGAGTTTCAGGGGGTCTTGGGAAGAAGAAGGATGGCTAGGTAAAAAAGACAGGAAACCATTTTACACCACTGTAATAGCTTCAGGTTTTAAAGCACCCTGGTTGTTTTCTTCACTTTCCTCAGAAACCCATTTCTGACACTGCATGTTCTCTGCCACAGTGTTCACTCTGAGGTATATTTTCCCCTGACCTATACTCTGCCTCTACTATGGTATTGTCTAAGTAGCAGTCTGAGGGTGTACACACATTAGCATTTTGGTTTCAAACAAGCATCTGCTTTTGAAATGAATCTACTAATTATTCCCACTTAGCATGCTTGCTCATAGTGGTGTAGGTCTTGGGCCATGTGAACTGGATTGCTTTTGGCTGAAATGAAAATGGGATACGTTTTCCAGAAGGGCCTTTATCCATTGTTAATCATTACCAGTGTTCAGTCCAGTGAACTACATCAAAATTAGGTCAAAACAACCTTTTTTTATTTTCAAATACAGACCAATGTGAACATCAAGCCCTTGGAGTGAGCTCTGCAGAATGGGTCTTACTATGTCACGTTACTTTTTAATGCACCTATAAACTGAATTGTCACATGGTTGTGTTCATGGGAGAATCCCATCTTTCCACCCACTTTCAGAGTTAAAATCCTACAATACCAGAATTTTCTCAGATATGCAAGTATCTTGAAGGGATTTCTAATTTCAAACAGTGTCCAGTGTTTCTTGGGTATGTATCTTCCCTTTCTTCTTAAAGAGAAAATGAAATAAAAACTCACAACATTTTTGTTAGGAGCTTTTTGAGAAATGTAGGTCACCCTAAATGTATTGTTTTGCCCAAAAAACGAATCCAGACAATATAGATTGTAAAACATAGCTTTTATACCTTTTAAAATCCTCCTGCCCTAGCAATTGATTCTGGTCTTTCTCTGAATTGATTTACAATTTTTTTTTATGCTTTAAGAGTTCATTCTTGTTAAAATTGTTATATTGGTAACCGGCTAATTATATTAATAGAATTATATATAATTATAGATATTAATTTATATCAATAATTAATTTATTGGGAAAAAAATTCTTTATCCAGTGAGTTTTCAAACAATCCATAATTTTATATCGTCATGCTGGAAATTATGTTTTGTAGTTTATGTGTCACATGTACCAGAATGAAAAACATAATATGAGTCTTTACCAGTGAGCTTCAGAAATAGGAATTTACTACCAGTTGTTGCTAATGGGATGCATAACCCAAGACACTCTAATGTTTTGCCAACCAGGAAGAGATTTGAAGCCTAGTTTTAGTCAATTAAAATACTGTCAAGCCAAAGTATGTGAAATCATAAATACCTGTAAAACACAAAAAGGAATTCCCTGTACTTATCTAAGCCATGGATTCACAATACAGTAAATGTGACTTTCGGATGTTTAATGCCAGATAAGAAGCACTGTAGCCTCATGGTATTAAATGTTGATCTGGTATTAGCTCACTTTGTTAGTTCAAATGTGTTTAAAAATTGGACACCTTAGCTTTATCCTTTCAGGCTTCTGCCAGATGAGATATTGCCTGTCCATGCCATTCTAAGTTTATACTGGATAAGGTGTTGTCTGCTCTCCTAGTGATTCTGTATTGTGTACTATGATCTTGCAAATATGTAATACTGTTCTGTTCTGAGTCATCCCAAACTTATCCACAGATCTGGATTAATGACCATAGCCTACTGTTGTCCCCATTATTGCAGTATGTGACTAAACCACAAGCTTTGTATTTATTCTCCTAGCAACAATGTGAAGGAGAATCTGTCTTTCCTATCACACTGATTTCATTGTAATATGTCTTCTCTCACATCCAGTAGATGAAACGTGGACTTTGAAAATTTCAGTTATTAAAACTTGGAGATTGTAACAGAGGTGAATATTTTCTTAGTGTGTTAAGTGCTCTGCTGGAGCTCTGTCAAAACTGTTTCATGCAAAACTGGGTTATTCTTGTGGTTTTTAGGAAGCTAATTACTTAAATGACTTGCCTTTCTATAGTCAACAGATGTTATATTTCGTGTAGTCATCACAGTCCTTGATATAAAATCTGGTTAACTTCTGTGGATTCAGGACTGATCCACTCCCATTGAAGTGCCTGAGTGACCCCAAGGGTTCACAGAACTGGTTGCATGAGCATTTCTTGTTTCCTTGTTGCTGTGTTCTCCCTTTTTTGCTCCTTCGGGTGGAGAATAACAGCGAGGTCTTACACTGAAGGGGCACAGAAGAGAAAAAGAGCCTGCCTGCTTGTTGCATCTTCCTTCACCCTGCATACTGTTATAGCTGCTGCTCTGGCTCTCTGAGGAAGGCAAATAAGGCCGGCAATGCTACATTGTGATTTCCTCTCAAATATGTTAAAAATGGATGGAAAAATAAACTTTAAAGGCTAAAATTATCCCTTTTGATAAGCTGTCCTCATTCTGTCCTCCTATAGAAGAAACTGAAAACATTCCTGAATGAAGTTTTGTTACTGCTGTTTCACTTATAAATAGAGCCTACAAATTAAACAAAAGTGCTAAGTACTTAATAGGCAAGAACAAGGAAAGTCCTTTGTCCTTGAGAGCTCACCACCTAAAAAAGGAATGAAAGGCGGGCCCTGGGAGCAGCACCGAGTGATTCTGGTGCCTACAGAGGGCTTGTTGCTCAATGCACTGCTCTGGTTCACTCAGCGTGACCTCTGCAGAACACGGTTTTACTAAGGGTGGGCTAAGGACAGCTGGAATCAAACTGAGTGATAATTTTAAGTAGGAAATGCTTTGAATCCATGAGTTTCATATTCAGATTTTGTTTGTAGGGCATGCAGGAAGAATAGATAAGTGCATGAAAAAAAGTATATTTTGTTAATGTGCTGCTGTGAAGAAAACTGGGATTTCTAAAACAAGATTGCATTATTCTGTGCAACAAAAGGATCCCCGGACTTTTTGTATCAAGAAAATTAAAGTAGTCATCGCGACATCTTTTTTTTCGCTTTATTATTCAGAAAGAAGTATGTACTCATTTTAGTCTTCTAGAAATGTACACAAAACACTCAAGCATTTCAAGACTTGGAAGGTGGAAAAGTATAAAATATCCACATTTGTGGAAGAGGTGGCATCAAAAATCTGTATTTCTGGTACTCTTTGTTCTGCCAAAGCTGATGCAAGAAGATTTTAATCTATTTCTTTACTGTACCAGAAATTTCTCTGAAGCTCACAAAGCCTTAATTTGTAATTAAATGTTTGAGAACTACTGATATTTATATTTGCATGTGATTAGCTTTTAAAGCACTGCATACAGGGCTTTCTGCTTTTTAACTAGCCTGGAGTCAATAAATATCTTTACAGATGTCAATTTGGTCAGCAGTAAAGAGGTAAATAGAAACTAATGGCACTCATCAAGCTTGTGGCATGAATGATTTATTGGACACAATCATTTAACACTTTTATAAAGCCGGTGCAAGGGAAAGAAACAGCTTTCTTATTATGGTAAACTGTATTTGTGCTGTCAGCATGTAATGATTTATGAGAAACCTGTGGCCAGGATTAGGATATTATAAATGAAGGAAAATAGAAGTCTCATTAATTTTTTATACCCACAGGTAGAAGACATGCAGTGGGCTAACAGAGAACGCACTCATCCAGCATCTGTCTGCAGCCTGCCCTGTAAAGCTGGGGAAAGAAAGAAAACTGTGAAGGGAGTGCCCTGCTGCTGGCACTGCGAACGCTGTGAGGGATACCATTACCAGGTGGATGAATTCAACTGTGAACTGTGCCCCATTAATAAGAGACCAAATGCCAACCGTACGGATTGCCAGCTTATCCCTATAATCAAACTAGAGTGGCATTCTCCTTGGGCCATCGTGCCCGTCTTTATAGCTATTCTTGGTATAATTGCCACCACCTTTGTGATCGTGACATTTGTCCGATACAATGACACACCGATCGTCAGGGCCTCTGGGCGGGAGCTCAGTTATGTGCTCCTGACTGGGATTTTTCTCTGTTACTCCATTACTTTTTTAATGATTGCAAGTCCAGATACAGTGGTCTGCTCATTTCGAAGGATCTTTTTAGGACTTGGTATGTGTTTCAGCTATGCTGCCTTGCTTACGAAAACAAACAGGATTCACAGAATATTTGAACAAGGCAAAAAATCTGTCACAGCTCCCAAATTTATTAGTCCAGCTTCCCAACTCGTGATCACTTTCAGCCTCATATCCTTTCAGCTTATTGGAGTCTTCATCTGGTTTGCTATCGATCCACCGCATACCATTGTAGACTATGGAGAGCAGAGGACACTTGAGCCAGAAAATGCCAGGGGAGTTCTCAAATGTGACATTTCAGATCTTTCTCTCATTTGTTCCCTTGGATATAGTATTCTCTTGATGGTCACATGCACTGTTTATGCTATTAAAACAAGAGGGGTTCCAGAGACCTTCAATGAAGCAAAACCCATTGGATTTACTATGTACACAACCTGCATAATTTGGTTAGCTTTTATTCCGATCTTTTTTGGTACGGCCCAATCAGCAGAGAAGGTAAGTGATGATATGTTTACATATCAAAACACTACTCTTTTTCTATTTTCTTCTCTCAATAATTACAGCATTTCAACATTATCACTCTTACAAATTTGGAATGATAGCTGCAAACAAACTGTCAAAATTCAAAGATAACAAAATACATTTTTCAAAAGGTATGTTTCCTATATATTAACACAGGAGACTGAATGTGATTGTGATGTGGCTGGCATAATAATGTTGACATTTCCTCAATATATCCTTAAATGACTGTTTCTTCTAATGCTTGTTATTGGCCTTCAGTGATGCTCTGGCCTATTATATGGAGCATTATCAACCTTTGTTATCATCTACATCTGATAGTTGCGTTTCAAAAGTCTATGAAGGTCAACTTGTATTTGTCAAAAATAACGAAGAAAAATGTCGAAACAATGAAAAGAATTACTCTTCTTTCTGGTCAACACATAGAAATTTAAAAAAAAAGGAAAAAAGAAAAAAGAATAGGAGGAATGAATGATGAATAAAGTATATGTAAAGTCAGATAAAGCACAATTCACTAACAGTGCAAAAAGAAAACATTTTCCTTCTAACTTAATAAAAAATGAAATGAGTCATACTTGGATGGTTAGCAGTAAAAAACACGTCAGACACTTAACTCTTCTTCTCTCAACTCTAATGGCAAGGCAGAGGTAAATATTGACCGTGTGAGTTTTTATCTACCTGACAGTGGCATAAATGACAAGTTAGGTGACAAAGGGCAATAATACTAGCATCAATCTTCAATGAAAACTGCAAATATTTGAAATATGGAAAATCTTAAAAATAAGAAAGTCATCAGTCTTTTATATAAACTTTTGTTTTTCCTTCTAGCAGGTGTTTTTTATAAAATTTTCAAGCATACATTTAAATTTAACTGGAAAAGTCAGCATGTGTTCACTTACATTTGTGCAAAGGTTTGACATGTCTCTGGTTTAGAGAGCAGAATTAAGAACAGGTCTGTATACCTTGATAAAACACTTGCTAATCCAAGCAGGGGAATAGAGTCTGTGAGAAAAAAAAAACATTTCCCTCACTAAAAATTGGAGTAAGTAGGCCTACTGAATTGGGTCAGGCTTATTTTCATGGCTCTTTGGATAAAGTCAGTGGAAGTGAGTACCAAGGTAATGGCTTATCACAGACAGCATAAGTAAAAAAATCCCCTTTGACATAGAAAAACATGTTTAGGTAAATTGTTTTTAAATTCTGACTGGTTTGTATATGTAGGCTTAAATCAGAAAAATGCTTTGTTGTATAAATGTGTGGTACTTTTAACTTGGTCCTGTCAGTTTTATGGCAAGTACCTGAACCAGAAAAATTGAGTCTTGAAATAGAAAATATCCATCTCTTGACTGGCAACTATGCAGTGGCTTTTGATTTACACCATTGGTTCACCTTGGCTTGTAGTGAAGGACGATTTAATTTTGACCTCTAAAGACAAGATTAATGAATACCTCTTTTGAGTTTCTTTTATGAAACTCAAGACCGAACACATTAATGATGCCAAATCACACAGCTTCTAAGACTAAATTTCACTTGTGACTTACCTTTTTTTTCCCAAGGTTTGTTTTTCTTCAGATAGTGAATTTTATGAGGGAAAAAATGCAAATACCGTAGCTATGTAATTCAAATCATTCTTTTCACAGTGCTTCTACTTTTTGCTGCAAATAGAAACATGCTTCCACACAGAGTCTTACAGACATCATCATAATAACTTACATATTCCATACACTTAAATTGCTCCTCTGAATAGGACAAAAACGTTATATCTTAGTGCATATATATACAGTATCTGAATAAACTCAAAATTTCTCAGTTAATGTGTATCATCAGAAGAAGCATTTTAAAAACAAGATAATGTATTCTAGTATATTTTATTTGGATTTTGATACTATCATCTTTTTGGAGGATGAAACAAATGAAAGACGTAGACAGACTTTTTTTATTAAAAGGGCCCTTAGTTCTTTATATACCTTGAGAGCGAGCACATGGGAGAAGACACTGCATGTGTTTCTCAGGAGGTCACATCAACCACTTTCACTGGTAAACTTTAGGAACAAGGGAACCTGGACAAAGTTTAAAGGTCAACATTGAACCAAAATAAAACATTTCACAAAGCATTGACTTAGTACACACTAACCCACACAATTTAGCAAAATCCAAAATCCAGGGTCTCCAGGGGATGTGGTGTGGGGCAGTGCTCCTGATGTGCCTGTGACTGACAGCTGCACCAGTGGCTCTCAGGGAGGCGGGGTTATGGGGCAGCAGAGCACCATTCCATCTTGGCAGAACCCGATGTGCTCCCTCCCTCCCACACACAGAGTTGTTTTGAATTTCTTTCACTCCCTCACAGGTGCTTACTCACATTATTTAAGAATCCTGATTTTTTTCTTTTTAAATTTACTCAGAACAGAGCAATAAAAGCTGGAGATCTTAAAGTACTATTTTAAAACAATGTTCCTTTTCTGAAATGCTGACAATAGTAAAATTTGACATGACATTCATTACAAACCACTTGTGCATCCAGTTACTAACCTTAGACACATTTCTGTTGAATGATAAGCAGTTAAAACTTTTCCAAAATATTTCCTTACAATGATAGTAGAAGCATTTTTTGAAAGGAAGGTTGTACTTAATTAACTATTCAATGAACACAGATTAAATAACAAGCTTACAGAGAAGCTTTTATTTTTTGTTTCGCTGTTTAGTATATTTCCACTGATAAACAAAAACAATAGGACCATTAATGCTGAAAACAGGTATCTGGATCCAAACTCAGAGATCACCCTGGAAAAGCTGCCTTCACAGTTAGTGTCCTTGGGATCAGTTCCCAAAAGTATAAATTTGCTAAGAGATTCGGGATAGAATCTAGAGGAGCATAAGCCTGTTGATGCGACACAAGTTCATAAATTGAGTGTTGGTGTCCATCAGATTTCAAATATGCATGATGAAGGTAATTTAAATAAGCATAAGTACTTATCTGCAGACAGACTAGGAATCTTGATGACATGTTTCTGCTGTGGAGCATGGAATGGGAAGCTCCTGTCTTTCCACTGTTCTTATGAGGATCTTTGAGTCTTTAGCTGGTGAATACAGATGTTAAATGCCTGAATTTGCATGCTGTGTCATATTTGTAAGACCAAACATAGTAACGTTAAAGTAACTTGACAAGGTGCGATGAGAATATGTTGATTTATAGTCTTGACATTTGTAGCATTTTTAACAATTCTTTATAACAGATGCTATTTCTATTAATTTATATTATCTCATTTTACATGTAACTTTAATATAAAACTGAGGAAAAAACTGTATCATATTCAAAAATTAAAAATAATATGTCTGTATGGATAGTTAACAAAAGGTTAAAATGCCAATCCAAAATACCCTTATGTTACTCAGGCTTGGTGGCTTCTATGGATCTCCATGTTTACTGACTCGTCCCTAATCTCACGCAGCAGAATACAACCCCTCTGTGCTTTAGAACAGCATTTTTTGATTGTCATTTTTACAGATGGTCTGCAGAGAAAATAAGAACATTGATTTTAAGTCCTGTGTGGTTTTTTTTGGTCTAATTCATGATTTTGTCCATTCATGTTTATGCCTGTTTTGACAGCTGCTGCTTTATGAAAGGAATCCATTACAAACAGTTAAATTATTCCACTGTATCATTAAACTGAATGAAAAATGGACTCCTAAGACATAAACCACCAATTTTCTGACACTTACATAAATGTCAGTAAGATGCTTTAGAGGCAAAGGAGAGAAATTCTGTGAAAAAACATTCTGTAAATATAGCCTTCATCTCTGTCATACACATGTAAATGGCCAAACACTGGGAGTACTGGGATCATCTGGGATCATCTGGGATGTCTGAAATGTCGTGATGGCTGGAATGCCACAAAATGAAATACTGAATTTAGCTGAATGATTAAAACAGATGTTTGATGAATCTCTGGGTAAAATTATGTTAAAATAGCAGACTGCAAAAAAACTGTCTGAGGATAGATGGTTGTCTAAAGTACATCTGTATTTGATAAACCGAATTTGTAACTTTCCTTCCTTTTAACATTTTTGGCAGGTGGATAAATCATTTCTATTCACAGATAATAAAGCCATCATTTATTATATTAACCTGGAATTGCTCTGTTTTGAATGAGAAGATGGATACTTGTTTCCCACACAATGATTTTCTGCTAAGGAAAGATCATAAAAGGCGCTGAATGATTTCTTCCTTCTCCTCCAATCTAACAATGTATTTCCAATTATTCTGACAAGTCTGAATTCTGACAAGTCTCTCTTTTCATAACTGCAGGATAGACAAAACAAAGCAAATAGTATAAATCTTTCCATAAATTATTATCCCTATGATCTTATTGTTCCAGCTGTTTTCATGCTGGATTTACTGCTCAATGGATCTCATGCTTAGATCCATCTGGGTTTTAGTAACATTGAAAGAAGTTAGAAACAATGCTAAAAGTATCCCAATATTAATATTTGACTTGTAAATTACTGCTGTAGTCGCCAACAGAAAGAAATTCAGTTCTCAGTGGGAGGGAGAGGTAGTTCCATCCATCTAGTAAAATATGTTCATTAGATTAAAGAAAACAACTACAAATGGTAATTCAAGTAGTGACCCTTCCCCCACATTTCTATAAAATTTATACAAATCATCTTTTTTTGTGTGTATTTTATGTTATGAATTCTTGGCTAGCTGTATTCCTGTGACTGTAAGAAAACAAAGCATCTTAGTGATTCATCAGGCTGTGCTAATGAAGCAGGCTGCACTGAGCTTGTTCTTCACCTCAAAGCATTCTCTTCTAATCCTCATCATATTCAGAGATCTGGCTCTGCAGGTAGTCCATGCAGTACATATCAGAGGAAAAAGTTCAAAAAGGCAACTTATAATTTTAGTATTTTTTCTATTTTATGAATAATGTTTGGCTTGATTAAACTAGAATCTTTGCTACCAACACTGTGCATAGCATCAGGATTAAATTGAGGGATATTTGGAACAGTTTCTATTATCCTTTATTACAGGGAGACTGCTGAAGCGATACTTTCCACATTCAGCAGTTTATCACTGTTCAAAACTTAATTTCTGTGTTTTAATGTTTTTTTGGCAATCTTTAGAATATAGGAGGACTTGCAAAGTTATAACAAAACTATCAGGAAACTCGGCTTGCTTTGCCTAGAGAAAAGAAGACTTGGGATAGACCTTATTGCTTTCTACAATTTTCTGAAAGAAGATTGTAGTGAGGTAGATGTTGATTCTTCTCCCAGGTAGCAAGTGATAACACAAAGGGAAATGGCCTCAGGTTCTGCCAGTGGAGGTTTACACTGGATATTAGGGAAAATTTTTTTGCCAAAAAGGTGGTCAAGCATTGGAACAGGCTGCACAGGGAAGTGGTTGAGTCATCATCCCTGGAGGTATTTAAAAGATGTGTCACTTAGGGACATGGTTTGTGGTGAACTTGGCAGTGTTGGGTCAGTGATTGGACTTGATGATCGTAGAATCTTTTCTAACCCAAATGATTTTATTATTTTATG
Source organism: Campylorhamphus procurvoides (assembly GCA_013396655.1). Taxonomy (NCBI): domain Eukaryota; kingdom Metazoa; phylum Chordata; class Aves; order Passeriformes; family Dendrocolaptidae; genus Campylorhamphus; species Campylorhamphus procurvoides. Next base: position 1,057,517 of record WBMV01005164.1, on the reverse strand, counting down.
TTTTGGAACAGAAAATTAGTTAAAATTCACCAGATTGTCTGATAAAAATATCCCTCCCTCTTACTGGAAATTGTATGTTAAGAAATATTTTTGTAGTGTTTTCTCATTTCATGTTTTTCCAATTGTAAATATTTCATAGGCTAAATTATTTCTATTTTTGATAAATTCCTCAGCTTTTTGACCTACTCCTTAGCAGAAATTAGGACTTTGTTGTTCTACTGTGGTAGCAGAATATTAAAATGGTATGAAAAACAGTATGACTGAATTGCGATTTATTGCCCAATCTTCCTCTGCTCCCTTGCTGTCTGAGAGGGAAGTTCCTTATTCCTTGCTTATCCATGAAGCAGCATGTTTCTCTCCAACTGGTGAAGATATTTAGGGCAGTGCAGAGTATGGCCATTGCTGGTCCACCCACTGGCTGAACAAATGGTTGAGGCAGCCCCACAAATCGGTTCTTCCCTCTCCAACCTTCCGTGAGCTGGTGTGAGAGGACAAAGGAGCAGTCATACTTATCCTGTGTGGCAGCGTAAACTGCAAAAGGTAGTCTAATCAGAAACTAGTCCAGTACAGAGATCCTCTTTTCTTTTGAAAGTCACTATGTGGGAAACTATTTTGAAAGTTATTTCTTAGGAAAAGAATGTAATTAGAATCACAAATTACTAAAAAAAAGTTTCTTACCCAGTAAATGAGACAAATAACGAATTGCGTTATTTAAAACCTTATAGGCATTTAGAAAGTTGTTGGGTTTTTTTTCCAGCTTCAACCTTTTTTGTCTTTTTGAGTTTAAATTGAACTTTGGAGGCAGAGCACAACTTCACAAGTTTTAAACTATTTCGTCTTTCTTAAACTGAAAAATGTCTGGACTGTTAACAGTAACACCAGCTTTGTATTAAAAGAAATAACATTTATGAAAACATTTCTGACCAGCTTTCAGGCCAAGTATTGACTTCCTCAGAAAATACTCCTTTTTAAAAATTCTAGCCCCTGTTTAGATTTTCTGTTGTTCAGCATAGTGCGTACACGAGTTTTAGCAGGTGTTCTTGCTGAATGAAGGATTTTGTGCAAATCTAATGTAGACATCATTTTAAAGAATCAACTTTGTTGTTTAAAGATATGCTTATTGTTGCAATTTCATTCCCCTGTTTACTTTTATACTAATTAAGCTATTAGGATTTTGAGTATGTACACTGAGCACTGATTTTAATTATAAGTTTTTTTGGAGGTATCAAAAAGAGAGAAAATGACGGCTTCTCTAAGCAAGAGGTACAGTATTTAGCAAAATATGAAGTCTTTCTCTTTTTTTAGCTCAGTGAGACACTGGTGTGTGCACCTGAAGGTAGCAAACCCTTTTCTTTTCTTCACAGTTGCATGTCTGTTCCAGTATTAGCATTGAGCTGGCGTACCTGGTTGTGTACATTGAAGAGATGTGCATCTGCCACATAATGGAAAACACTGGCATTTTGCTTGTCTGACATGTTTGCTTCTGGCCTCATCATGAATGATGGCTTTTCACCCAAAGACAGCAAAGAGCTGCCAGAAAAATTAAATTTGCCGCTGATCAGCTTCTTACCCTATCCTAGGGAATGTCAGAGAGTTGGTAATATGTAGATGAAGATGGAATTTTGTGCTAAAGAATTTTAAATAGATCTTTTTGGCTACTTGCTGGCTTCTGTGATAAGTAATTCATTCTAACCAAGAAGCAGAAACAATTTTGTGAAGCACAGATAGCTAAATAACTCATCTTTTTTTTTTTGTTTGTTTAATTAAAGAATGATCAATAATCACAGAAAGCAGTTTGTGACAGACCACAAATGTTTCACAGAGATAATCTGGATAAAAAGGTATGCCTTACCTACTGTATTTCTAGACATCAGATTCACTTCTCAAAAAAATAGATCTTTTGTCTCTGATTTCTTCAGTGCCAGAAATCTGATTGTCTTCAACAAGTGTAGTTAAAGATAAATCCTTCCAGCACTTTAAAGATTTTAGGTTCCTGGGGCACTGTAAGGGCTGGTTTGATTTACATAGAGCAAAACTAGTGATAACACAAACTGTATAGAGAATATCTTTAAGAAAATATATCACTTACTGAAAAATGTTTGTAAGTAGACAGGAAGAGTGATCTTTTTCAGCTAAGAATGATATGATAAACCCACATACTGGCGAAAAAAAGCTATTGGCAATAGAAAGTTAATTGGGACTATGTTCTATACTTTTGCTAAGACAAATAGAAAATCTTTAAATAAAACACTGTCTAGAAATTTTGTTGAAACTATTTCTGGCATGGTTTTATGAGACTTCCTGTACTTGCTAGCTCTTGCCAAGTTGTAAGTGGTACATAAATAGCCTTTGTTGTAGCTTTAACAATGTTTTTACCTTATTGAAAACAAACATATGTATGAAAGACAGAGGAAACAAACTATAAAGGCTTTCAGCTTGGCTTTGAGTAGATATTCAGCTTCTTGTTTTTCTTATCTCCTACTAGAATAATTACAATTTTGCATAGGTTTCATAACACTATCAATATTTTGATCTTACAAATAGGATAAAATCCTGTGTACTGGTAAATTGTCATGTATAGGCTTAGCCTAAATAGCAATACATGTACAAGCTCATCACATACCACATCTTGAACGTGACACATGACCAGCACCTAATCAAAGACACATTACCCTGTGTTTTCTTTACACAAATAATATTCTGAAAGTCCAGCAAAAGCAATAATTTCAATATATATATAAGCAACTTCTAAAAGAAATAGATAAATACAACCTTCTTTGATTTCTTTTTAGTGTCTTTCAGTTTACAGTGCAGCTTCTTGACAGGGGATAAAATGACAATAGAGAGATCCATCTGAGCTAATCCAAGAGGGTCAGAATTAACCATAGCAGAACATTAATTTTTTATAGTAATCCAGATAAAAGCTGATTAATTATTAAATATCTTAACTTTAGACATGCATTTTCAGTGTGTACATAGAGTTTGAATTTTTCTCTTTCTAAAATAGGAAGAGCGTGATTACATAATCAGTCAATTTACCAGAAACATAGCCCTAGTAGAATGGTCAAATGATTGTTTTCATGGTGATTATCAAGGTCATGCTCACTTGATATCGTGAAACATGAATGAGATTAAAGTGATGTTATCAGGGTTGTTGCTAGAACTGATGATACAGCAGATGCTGTATCTGCTTTTTACAGAAAGCATCCACCTTTCTACCACTGTTCAATAAGAATAGCTGAACAATTAAGGGAGGAGAGGAAAAGGACTTTATTTTCCTTTTTTGACTCCACTAAACTCAGATGGAATAGGTTAATAGCAGGTATTCACAGGCATTGTGAATGCCATTCAAACAGGTACTGAAAAATATTTCCCAGTTACAAAACAAGGTCAGAAGGAGATTAGAAGAGAAGGAGGGAACTAATTAAGAGGCAGTGTTCAGTGGGAAATTGTGGAAAAGATTTTTAGACCTGATGCTAAGGAGCACATGACATTTTGCAAGTGTCTTTTCTAGTAAGTTAGCATCATAATTGAGTGAGGTTTAGCAGAAGAGCTAACAGCAGGCAGAGCATCTATCTCCTAATCTAGTCATCAAAAAGACACAAGCAAACCAATGTGGCATGATACTGAAATTGGTCACAAAGCCCAAAACTGCTTTTCAAACAGTCTCTGTAAGGGAATTGTTTGTACCATATGTTTCCTTAAGAATGGATCTACTGAAAGGGTGCTTCAGAAGTAGTCCTACACATACAATACAAATTATGGTACAAGCTGAAGCAGCTTCTTCCAGAACACATCACCATATATTCCTTTGAGCCATCACACTACATAAAATTTTATTGGCCTACAAAGATCACATATCTCCATTAAGGCTTCCAGATTTCCAAGTTGCAAATTTCTCTATTTCCTCCTCACTATCTGCCTTGTAATGAGGTTTTGTGATTTCTTTGCTTCCAGTCACCACCAAAGCTGTAACCTTTGTCCTTCCCNCCTCCCGCCCTCCTGCCCTATACAGCAATCTCAAATTTATCCAAGTTCTACTTCCTTTATTTAGTGCTCTGTTTCTGAAGAGTTTGAATAGAGCCTTAGTCAAGTGAGTGGGAGTTTTACCAATGACATTAAGAAGCGTTAATGCCCCAACCGCTAGTAACTCTTCCTTTAATCCTTCCTCGGTACACATTTCATCTATGTTTCAAGCTGCTAGAAGCTTTTCTAAAGGGACCTGTGCAAGGTAGAATTTTGTGCATCTGTATTAGATAAGACTATTAACTGACGTTGCATTTTTCATTGTTTATCTAAGATATAGGTTGTATTTGACTTGACTTTGACTTGAGGTGGCTGTTCTGTACTTTCGTATAGTTTTAATAAACAGCCCACATACATTCAAATTCTCCTGCATACCAGCTGAATGGCATAAAAATACATTGCATGCAGTTCTGCTTTTCTAAACACCCAGAACAGGGAAAGCATTAAATACATTATGTCCTTGAGCAGTGTGTCCTTTTACTGCTTTACAGTAGAAGTTTGTAAGCACAAGGGAGGCATAGATGGAGGAAAGAGAAATATGTGATGTGCTTCCTTCTGTCTCCCAGGCAGGGATGTAACAAACGGATCTTGACTGACTGTTTTCTTTTTTTGATGTTTCCCTTTGTACCCATGTAGCTCTATATGGTAGTTAGGTGGGCTTCATGATAGACTGTGGGCTAGAGGGAAGCACTGTCAGTTGGCATTACTCCAGCTGCACTTGTTTTGAGAGGGTGGATCACAGCCAGGCATTTTAGGGTTTGACTATATCCATTTTCTCTCAAGATCACCGGAATATACAAGGAAATGTCAAAACTACAGTTGAGCATGCCTCTTCTGTATGACATAAGTTAATGTGGTTTCTACACTTCTCTGCTAGAAAGTTATTTCAAAACATCGTCACTATGTTGAAGATCTTCTTGACACATTTTTATTCTTTATTTAATTGAAATTAAGAGATTTTTAAGTGCTGTCAGTTTCATCTCACAGAATGTAGTAATACCTTACAGAGCACTGTTTGACGATAAATCTAGTTAGTAATTTCTGTCTCTTCTACATGACTGAAATAAAAACTTTTGTAAAATTATGCTAGACTTCACCAAATTAATGGATTAAGCATGATTTTGTCATCTGAATACTAACACAAGCTCTTTGGGCCTCTTTGCCCATGGATGAACACACTCGTTCCTCTTATCGTTAAAGTTGTTGTGCAGACATATTGACAGAAGACTAGACCCCTATGGTTGCAAAATGAAACGATCAGCACCTTTCCAACACATACAATGCCTGAGAGCCAATATCAAGACCTATTTTTACTGCAGTTAGCACTACCATGCTGTTTAAAAGGACAGAGTATATGCAACTAACTTAGATCTAACCTGTCAGGTTAGCCAGCAGTGATGTGTTTCTGAGCACAAGAGTGATTATTTTCTCAGGGATTTTTCTGTTGTTTTATTCTAGTTTTTCAGCTCCGGTAAATAATACTCTCTTCCTCCTACAAAGCCACCCATTTGGGTGAAGAAAATTTCACAGAGGCTCCACACTCTGAGCCTTATTGTCTGCTTGTTGAATTCACTTTTTCAATATATTCACACTTAATCTTTCTTTCTTTTTTTTTTTTCTCATTAAACAGGGCCTCTTTCACTTATTTTGAAGAATCACATTATCTTTTCTTAAGAGGTTTAAGTGTACGTGTTTTCTTATTAAGACAATGACTGCATTTTGCTCACAATCTAATTAAAGAGTATGAGTAATGTCTATGTTAAAAAAGGGAAAAAGGAAAGAGGGAAAAAGGAAAGAAAGTCCTCTGTTGCTTCCTAGAAGCTTAAGTACCTAGATTTGTCAAAGAACATTAAGGAAACTATAGTACATGTAATTTTCAAAGACGGATCTTGTTGTCCTGTTTCTTCACTTACACAAGTCACCTCCTAATGCAGTCTATTGAAATTACACTTGTCTGCAGTTTCAGATATCATGTCTGCTTATTTCAGATGAATAAACAGCTGTCTAATAGATGTTGTTATTTCACAACTGCAGAACAAATGTTGAGAAAATGTTTTAACTAACAGGTTGGTTGTGTTTAGGGAAGAGTTCTGGAGAGCAGGCTGGAGAGAAGCTGATGAAAAGAAGTGAGTTTTCTTGAAAAGACTAGAAGTCTAATATTTTCCTATGCCCAAGACATTCTGCTGTAAATTCAACCATCTAGCACTTGATTTCCTAATCTGGACAATTTTGTATCTACTAGATATATATAGTTCATGAAGTCCAGCCCCTTAATGCTGTGTTTACCTTTTGACTCAATATGTACAAAAGGCATACTTCCTTGTCTTTGTTAGACAATTCTGTTGTGACCGAAGATTACTGAACAGTTTTGAGAAGAAACAAAATATCCAGTTGCTGTTCTGGAAAGTTTGTGAAGGCAGCCGGTTTCTGTTTTCACTGAACAATCTTTCTGGACCTTTTTCCCAATGAGTGACTAGCTAAGAATTGTCATGAGAGGTCCTCTAGGACTTCACAAGGAGAGTTGTAGTAATGGCTTGCTTTTTTATTTCTGTGCTCTGATTTGGTTGTGAAAATGAGGAGAAACTAGCTATCAGTAGGTGGAAAATTACATGTGCAAATATTGAATTAATTCTCAGCAAGTGGTGTTTGGATCACTTATAATATTAATGAAGAAGGGCAGGACAATTTGTGGAGTCACTGTCCTGAAAGTTTGTCATTTAGACAGACTTTCACATGATTACTGGACAAAAAACATTACTACTTCGTACCTAGATCCTGATTTTTTTTTTTCCACAGCATTAGATTGCCAGGTCAGTGGTCTTCACCTCTATCCCCAGTATTTTTAGAAGTCCAAGCATGAAGCTCTACATTCAAATTTCAGTCTAACTAAGAGTTTTCCATGTTTTTTATGGTATGTTAAGCCACTTTTTTGAGTCTATGTGTGGGTTAAACCATGTGTTTGAACAAACACTTGCATACTCAAGGCATGCAGGGAAGTTACATAGCAAACATTACTTGCAGTTGTATTTAATTACATGATCTGACCAGCCATTACTACATGGTCATTGAAAGAGCTATTCATCAAGGGATGGAATAGAATAGAGTAGAATAGAATAGAATAGAATAGAATAGAATAGAATAGAATAGAATAGAATAGAATAGAATAGAATAGAATAGAATAGAAATCATTTCCGTTGGAAGGTACCTACAACAATAATTTATTCCAACTGTCTGATTGCTTCAGTGCCAAATTTAGACATGATTCTGGAGACTCAGCAAGATATTGTAACTGATTTTGGTACCATGAAATCCAATGGAATAAGCTAGCACATCAATTAAAAATATTAACTTCTTCAGGAAGAAGTGTGGAGTTCTTTTTGGTTATGCATTATTTCATATCATGTAGGACATTTCAAAGGAGGCAAATCTCCTGTCCTGGATTATTTGATGAACTCACATCAGATAGTTTGTCTTAATTTTCCTATTTCTGCTTTTGGTTAATTTCTTATAGTAAATGAATTTTAATTTTTCCTCAGAATAAAATCTCTGCAAGCTGACAAAGATACAAAATAAACCCCTCTATTTAATGCAGTGTTTTCATAATTGAAACTTTTGTGCACCCTTAATCTGAGACGTGTAGATTCTGTAACTCTTAAAGTAGCTTCCTTTTTTTTTTTTTTTTTTTTGATTATGTCAAAGAGTGCAAGGGAAGGAGCAGAAAATACTGGTCCTTGGTTTTTCTTGAGTATATAGACTGTTCAAGCTAACATTTTGGACATGAAAAACCCCCAAAGGGAGCACAATAGAAGAGAAAGGATGAACTAGCTATATAGAGAAATAATATGCTATCAATTCTGAAGGGAGTAATTCGTGCACAATCTCTTATGATGGCAGAACTATCTGATAAGCTTATTATGGCTTTGGCTTTGGATCATCCTTTTTCCTAAAAGAAAAGATTATCTTATGCTGTATAAGGTTACCATGTTCCAGTGAACTTTTATGATAAGTTTGGCTTCTTGCAAAACGAAATAGAACATGACTCCTAAGATGATTAGAGTTACTTCTACACAGCACTTTGTGCCACTTGAAGTACTGGAAAAGACCAGGGAACATTACTTCTGAGTGTGGACCTCAGTGTATCCCTGCAGCATGGTCACTCATTGTGTACAGTTGTTATGTGACCAATCATACATCTATGTTGTTTAGAACATAAATGAATGGAATTCAATTTTCAGAGTTTGGGCTACATTTTACCGAAAGAGTAAAAGATGAACTACAGATTTCTCACCACTGCTAATGTGAAAGAGCAAATCTAAATTAGCAAACATAGCAGATGCAAGTCCTGCCATGCCTTTTAAAATCAGGATAAAACTCTACATAGAAGGGCTTGAAGGTAGTGAACAACCTTTCTGGAGATTATTGTGTCCTCTGGGATGCAGAGTACTCTGTAATGGCACAGTGTTGTTCACTTGGGTTAGACAGCTGAAATTTATAGAACACATTGTCTAATTATTAGTGTGTGCAATCTTTGTAAAGAAAGGCATTGTAAAGAAAATATTTGTAAAGAAAATATTTGTAATATTTTGTAAATATTTGTAAAGAAAATATTCTTTATTAAAAATGGGGGGGGAAATTAAAAATCAAAGAAGATCATCAGTATGCAAGACACATTGGCTACATCTCTAGTGCAGAACAAAACAGGAATAGAAACCACAATACCTATACCTATACAACAGGGCACGTAAAAATATTTTTCTCCTGAGTCCATTGTGGTGCATCTGTGGACCTGGAACATAATAGTAATTTTTTTGGTGCATTTTTTTTACGCTTTCTGTAGTGTCTGAAATAATTTGAGGGCACACAGCATATGAGACAATTTTTTGTTGCAGAAATCTCACCCTCTAATAGGGGTCCTTTACCATAGGGGCATGTAGAATTTGAGAATTCATTTCCTGCAGGGATAGTGACTGTATAAAATGGAGAGAGGCATATTTGCCAAGGCTGTGTCAATACTGCCTTTGGAAATGGTGTTGGTTTTATCCCTGAACTGCTCCTGAGCATTTTCTCTGAGAATCATACTCTCTAAAGGAGCTAATTAGGAAGAGAAAGTTGTGGTTTTGGTTTCAATTTTTAATTCATATAGAAAATTTCCATTTGAAGGTGTGGAAAAATGAAATTCCAGGATGCTCTGTAGCAAGGTTCTGAAGCTACTCTTCTGGGAAGTATGGGACAAAGTTCCTCCATTCTCAAGAATGGTTATAAAGCAAAACATTTGTGATGTAAAAGGGTGCCACCACCTCTTCTGTCTCTCATACCTCTATTTGATTTAATTTGTTTTTCTTTAAGGAGCTTAAATTAAAAGTCTATTATTCAGCAATAAATAAAATATTCAGTAATCAAAAAGTGTTAACAAAATTGACTTTGGTTTTTCTATGAGCAGAACCAGAATAAATGCATGTGGTTCAATCCCAACAAATTTCCAAGTGATGGCTTATTTGCCAAACCAGAGGAAAAAAAGTTGTTCTTTATTTAACTTCACTATCTTGTGTCTTGCCTTCATGGAGTGCTGTATATAATATTCCACAATAGCCCTAGGGGAAGCACAGCCTTCGGCTACAGTTACTTGTAAATGGGAACTGACGACTAACAGAAAAACTGCACAGCACCTTTCCCAGGAGGTAATGAATATCTCAGGATATCTTCACTGAAATGATTGCTGCCCTTGAATCTGTTAGCGACATTAAAAAGCATTACAATATTCTTTGTTATTGGCAATTCCGTGCAGAATTCAGTGCAGTTCTTTCTGAATCCACTGACACTCGGGGCAGCTACCCACTGGCCCACAGCTCTGCCTGACATTTGCAAGCAGTTCCATGCCTACGTTCCTGAACAGATAGAGCTTCATGTCTATCCAAGGAATAAGTATTTTACTTTTATAATATGCACAGGACCTGAATGCAGAGGAGTGAGAGGATAAACTGAGTGCCAATGCACATTACTGCAGTCTCTTATAGACCCATAAATGTGTGGAGGTAGGTCCCAAAACAACTAATAATTCTGCAGACACCCAGAAAAGCCTTCACACATATCTGTTAGAGACCAAGAATCTAACAATATTCAAAAGGGATTAGATTATAGTGATAGTGTATAGTAACATTTTTTTAGTTCTTTAAACAATTTTTAAGGGATAAAATGTCATACTCAAGGGTTTAATACAGTCTCTAGTAGTTAATAATGAAAATAGGGACTTCATGAGAGTAGTTTTTTCCATGGCCATGTCTCTTTCATACCTTCCTCTAAAGCACTTTGCTTTGGCCACAATTTAAGACTGGGTATTTGACACTTCTAGTCTACTCTGGTAACTTCTACCTTTTTAAACATTTGAAAAACAAGGTATTTTTCATTTTATAGAATGTGTTTCTAAAAGCAAAATAACAATTTATAATAGAAGTCTATAGAACTGGATGAAGTTTTTTGTTCCAGTTTTTTTCTTCTTATTTATCTTTATATGGCATTCTTGTTAGTGTTTATAAGCTCCTGAAAAGCTTTCGTAAGTTCAGACTTTCGAATTTTGTTCCTTATCTGTTTTTTGCAGCCCTGCTTTATGTGGGAGATCTGGTCAGTCTTTCCATACAAAAATAGTATAATAAGACAGAACACCACCACCTCACTCCCCATCTTAGCTGTGGTTGTGAAAAATATTCCTTCATATAGAATCATGTCTTCATCCTAGGAACGTTAAAGTTTATATTCTGTGCAGTTAAAAGAATATGCATCTGTAAACATGCTGTGATTTTCTACAGGCATAGCAACAGTATACTTTTTAAGTGGAGACAGCAAATACTTGTGCCACTCAATTATTTGTGATTACTGCAAGATGCTTTCATCTGATAACGCGAACCACTGTGTTAAATACCTTTCAAATGCATAATGTATGACTTTTCATCCTAGTGGAAGCTTTTAGGTTTTATGCAGTTCATGGAATTTCTTAATCTGACATAATTGTTGTGGCACCAACAGTTTAAAAAGTGCCTCTTCCTTTAGAGGAGGCTCCTAATCTACAGAATGCCTGTTCTGATGGAAAAGTACTGTGTGGCTTATGGACAGACTGCTTAGTTACTGCCTTGGAAGTAAAATGGGGACAGATGGTCTCCCTCACTTGGCCTTTCTTCTGGACATGTCTACCTCACAGAGTCTGACTGCATCCTGACACTGCATCAGACTGGCCCGAGTGTTCAGCACATGAGGAATCTGTGGTCAGCCCACAAGCAGAACATATTATGTGCATTGACAATTAACCAAATGGCATAATGTTTTGCAGCAAACTAGGGCTTATTTTGTAGTGTAATTTATGAGCACTTTTAAATTGACTTTGTAGAATATTTCTGCTTAAAATTCAAGTAAGCTGGCTAGCCCTTAAAAAAAAAAGGCATAATTACTGTAGGAAAACCGGTTTCCAATACATTTCAACAAAAAAGGCAAATGAGATAAAATATTTACTGGTCGCATGAGTATTTGTACAGAGTTGGTGGGTAGAGCTCAGTGAATAAAGGAACACAAGATCATAGTGAGCTTAATGTAAGGGAGATGGACAATGCAGTTTCCTTATGGCAATATTTATTTTCCAGACAGATAAGCTGGGATTTATTTAACAGTATGCAGACAGGTAGTGTATGTGAACATACCCTCCCTAGGCTTCTAGTCAGTATCCTGAATCCCAGACCCATGGTCTTCCTAGAAATTGCATTCAGAATAATTATAAATACATCAGTGTCCTTCTGGCAATGGCTTATCTGTCACTTTTTCACATTTAAAAGTTCAGTATTTATCAAACAATGTGTCTCTAAACATGCAATTTATGGAAATTTTCAAACATAAAAATGAATGTTATTGTAACATGGAAGATACTCTTTTATATCTGCTAAAATGGTTAATACATAGTAAGTATCTGGGGTTAAAAAAAAACATAATTGGAGTCCTTACACTCGCAGGACTTCAGTGGTTGGACATGGTGAATTTTAAGCAAACGCACACTATATTATACAAGAATTTTACTAAATGTCTTGTCTATGTCAATGTTTCAACCTTTGTGAGCCATAAGCATCAACCCTGTAGCTTCTGCTTTTTAAAGAGAACATTACTGTGGTTGTTGAATTCTTTCTCATAGGAAATGGAATGCATTTGATATGAAAGAATTAGAGTATTTCAATTTTTTTCTGTTTTTGACTATCAGAAGGCATATGATTTGATGTGACTTCCAGAAGACATTATTATGTCTTTGCATGTCTCTGATATTCTATATTACTTTGCTGTGATAAGATTTTTGGTAGTTTATCCCACACACAGTTTCAGTCAATCATATTTTCAGGAATATAATCTGCCACTTTAAAATCCTGTTTTTATTGCCAGATCCTTTAACAACCTCTAACTTCTGATAGTTTGTAGCAGTGAGTTATCTGACTTTTTGGTATTGAGAAGAAAGGAAAATGAAAAATGTATGAAGATAGTGGAAGAATTCTGGTGACAGAAATATGAGTCAGCTTTGATAGAACGCTGGGAGGATACTTTGTTGTCAGATGGGGAGCATGGAGGTAAACTATCAGTTTTGTTATCCATGTATTCAGAAAAGCCTGACTGCTGCAGAGTCACAGGGTTTTTAAAGAATGAAAATTAGGATAGTTTTCACCCCCCAAAAGGCATTGTCAGAAAACCCTCACAGTGTGATGCTCATAGAAAAATAAAAACTTCAAATGACTGCTAACTTGAAAGATTTTCAGTGAGAAGAAAGGAGACAGTTGTGATTTTAAAGTACACTGAGATCCATGCTTGAGAATTTAAAGTTTTAACGATAGCATAGCATCACTATTCTGTTGAAACTTTGAGATTCAGAATGTTCCTGAGATACACTTTCTTTCTTTCTTTCTTTAAATTGATTTAAATAAAAACTTTTACATTGACACTCCATTCAGTCATGTAATCAGTGTCCTCAAAATCGTTGATGTTTTCCAAGGGTACAGATAATAAACTTCAGAATTTTCATAGATAACTTTAGAATCCCTAAATAGAGAGGCTTATATATTAAGCATAGTAGTTATGTAGGCATGTGTAGTTAGTTTAGCCTTACTTAGCACTTCTGTTTTTCTGAATTTTAGTTTTCTAATGAAAATATGAGTAGATCTAGACAGAGCAATTATTTGGGGGAGGGAGCTTTGTTCATGGCATCAGCCATAAAATATTAGCAGTCTAAAACATAAATCCACAAATGTAACGTGTACATACATTCCTTTACTCTGGACACAACAGTACTTTTGTTTCTGCTTCATGGACCTGTTTATGAGTCATAAAGAACATCTAATATAATATGATACAGAGTCTTAAGTTTTGAAAGAAGGCATTAAGACTGTTGTATAGAAATGAAATGGTATAGAGATAGATTAAGGTAAAAATACCTATAGACAACATTTTAAAATATGGATTCCCTTAGATCTCCTATGTTCTAAGAAAATTTCTTTGCACACTTGTAAAAATATTATTAAGGAGTTTACTGTTTCCTCAGAAATTCAGAGATAAGATTTATAGGCTTCAGCATCTGCTGATGCAATTTGATTTTGCTTGGACCGGGATACAAAGGTAAAATGCATCACGTTATCTGACCAGTGCTCCATTTTATTTTTTGACAGAAGGTAGGACACATCATGTAATTTCAAGGGCATTGCTTGAGTTGTGTTGACTTCACAACTGGCAGCAAAACTACAGCCATTTCCTTATCTCCTCCCTTTTGGTAGCAATATTGTATGTACCCTTGTAATGGCTATCATCAATAGTCAATATGATGAAGACAGGAAAGAAGGATGATCATGACTTCACTTGTGCTTTGTTGGAAGCTGTCCATCATGCAACCTGGTATAAACGGTGTAAACAGTGTAAACATGAACATCCAACATTTATAGGAACCACTTTAAATGCTGCATCTGAAATGCTCAAATGAAGGGAGGTCCTATGTTGGCAAGTGAGATTACAACATGATAATCTGTCATTTAAAAGATGTCTTTCACGGCTGTGTGGTTCATGTGTTGCAAGCATTCACAGACACAATGCTTGTTAAAGCATCCACTAATTGGCTGAAATATGTTGCGTAGGGTGATCCTCATGTGGAGAATGGAATCTCTCAAACAGAATGGAATCTCTCTGTCACTGACTAGTCCTGGCAATGGCATTGTCAGCTGGTTTGAATAATACTCCCTGGACTGGTTTTTGCTGAGTTCACCTCTTCAGCAAGTGCATGAACTTTTCACAGTTTGCAAGGCTGATTTTGAACAGCAAGGCTGATTTTGGACTACTTTGGGAACTGATGACTAATTATACAGCATGTGTACAAAAACACAGCCCTGCTAACTGAGCTACATCACGATTATATGTAAAATACTAACCTGAATTTCACTCTCATGTAACAAATTTCACTTGAATTCCATAGATCTTGCCACACACTGAATCTTCTTTAAATTTTGGGCTGAGCCACTCTCTGTGAAATGCATGTGAATAAACCACTGAAAGCAAAAATGGAGCAAAGCCCTGCAGCTAATGCTTACATAACATGCGTTGTGTAAAAATCCTCAAATTCATTTTCCTGCCCTGCTGGACCAAGATGAAGAAGCACATATGGTGAGGAAAACCACTTGCTGTTTGGAGATCTCTGCATTCCCTCTGTACAGGGAGGAACAATTTAGCCTCATCCCTCACTCTCTTCTGCTAATCTGGCACAAATCAAATGCAGAAGACAGAGCGTGAATGTGGATAAGAGAGAAGATTCAATTTCCTGTCTCATGTGGCTAAACATTTCTTGTTAAGTGTCAGGTTTAGAGCTGAGTAAACAGTGGAATAATATATTTATGGTTCAGTTTATGCAGTTTGATTTGTGATTCAGTAAGCATTCACCCTATTTTCTTACATTTCTGTTACATCTACAGAAAGCTGTAGTTTGGCTTGGAGCATATACAGAGACTAAATGGGCTTTCAACCCCTCTTTGGCATTCCTGCTTTTTTGTACATTTTGTGTTTTCATGAAAGTGGAGGAAAGCTATGAGTAATATGGATAAGAAAAGTGGATTAATGCAAAATATCTGCATTTGTCAAGCAAAATATGTGCTACATAATATCATATAAAATGATGTACGACCAATGTATGTATGTATGCATGTATGTATGTATGTACGAGCAATAGAAAAATTACTTGTGAAAAATTTTATACCACCCCTTTCTTCAATAGTATAGTGCAAGAGCTCATCACTTGAGGGCAAATGCCCCATGAAAACTTTTCCTTAGCCTTTAACCATGCCTTGGAAACAACCAAGGAGTGAAAGCCAGGGCCTGCCAGTGATTATAGTGATCAGCACTGCCAAAGGAAGGTTGAGAATGGTGGCAGAAATAGCGACTAATTGGTAAGAAAATGGCAAGAGAGAGGGTCTGAAATAGCGACTAATTGGTAAGAAAATGGCAAGAGAGAGGGTCTGCAAAATTCATTAAATATTGTATCTGACGTACATTTTACTCTCTCTTTTGCCTTTGAAAGGTAGAAACACAGCGAATATAAAATCTAGGGTTTATATTTACAGCCAAAAAAAAGGATGAGAGGGGAAAGGACGTGGGGATGGACAGGAAATTATTTTTAATCTTCTAAGTGTTCCCATACTTCCTGTCTCTTATTATATCCCTCATTCCTAAGTACTCTTAGCCTTCACCTGAACAGTCTCAGGTCATCAATAATGATTTCATTCAGTGCTCCTGTGGGCAAAAATTAGGCCATCCAATCCGGGAAGGCAGTGAGGACAGGATACTGTGTCAGTGATGTAGGCAACCTGTCAGATAATAACAATCTAAAAATGCTTTCAGAGATAAAGGCAAAAGAGGTTACAAAGGTAGGACACAGGAAAACAAAGTAAGTGTCCTGAGCTAAGGGTTTATTCTAAAAGGCTCAGCAGGGAGACAGTGTCTAGGGTCTCTTTCAGCTATTAGAGGATTTGCGTAGCTGGTAAATAACAGGGCTTTCCATTTCATAGATACTTTATCATGCACTACTTGTTATTTTACCTCTTAGTGAAGCCCAGTATATGGAATATGATGGGTTTATTAGCTGTGTTACACCAGTAATATATTTTAGTTAGAATTGTCGTGGGTCATCTGTTACTTCCATCCAAAATATTGCCTCTTACTATTATAGTCTGTCACAAACACAATTTACACAAACCACTAGTGCATAAAAACAATGCTGTACTAAATTTGACTGGACTGTTCTTACTCCAGGCCAGATTATTTATACAGTTATAAAGCTAAATAATGAATAAAATAACAACAGGCATCTTACTGCACCATGTTTTTCTTTGTTTGCTAGTCATGCTGATTTCCAAAAACATGAAACAACACTCTTCCTTTTGGAAAATTAATACTGTAGATGCCTGAAATACAGGCCAGATTTACTAACTACTGATAAAATAACAGCAACAGCTACTTGGTTCTCCAGGTTTATAGGAACAATAGAAGGAAATACAGTAAAATCTCACAGGCTAACATAAGGATTGGTGAGGTTCTGACAGACAGAATAAAGTATGAACGGCTTGTGCAGTTGTATATAAAAACACTTAAAGTTTACATAGGACTAAGCCTAGTTATTTATTTCCACCACAAATTAAAAAAAAAAAAAGGCTTGGCATTCTGTTTCAGCCAACTTTTACGTAGAACTGGAGTTCCTATACTGACAGCTAAAGAAGAGAGGAACAAACAGTTGTGATAACTATACCTTATTTTCCCTCCACTGCAGAGTAAACCTCTGAGTAGTCCAACACAGGAAAATCTTTAGATGAAACATTTCCAATGAACTATTTGTTTCTAATCAAATCAAACAAAAGTTCTTAAGGGTACTTTTTTAATCTTCCAGTACATTTTAGTAAGTTAAATACCTGATAGAGGGAAGTCACTATCAGTTGCCATTTTGATCATTAATAGTAGCATTCTTAGGCCATGTCTAAAAAAGACATGCCAACAAATCTAGAGAGCAGAAAAGAAAATAATCCAACCCACATTCACATACCAAACCTGACTAACACTGTTACGCTGGCAAAATCCCAATGTCTGGTTATGCCAAAGGAGGAAAGCTAATGTTAGTTTTGCATCTGTCATTCAGTGAGGTGATGTAACTGTGCTGGCAGGAGAGCATCTTTTCTTGGCGTATGTTGAGGGGCTTTGACGACACAGCCCCGGCAGACGGGCTAGTAGCAGAGGCTTTTTAATTTAAACAAGCATTAAATTTTGCATTGAAAAGTGAGTGATCTGGCAAGATAAAGCATTTAAATCGGAATAGCCCAAGAAAGAAATTAAGGAAACTAACAGGGTTGGCTATCTTGTCTGGCTACCATTTTGCAGGCTATAGTGTAGCCCATTGAATCATGTTCACCAAAAGCAAAGCAGAGAGGTCATCTCATTATTTTAAAAGAACAAGGATTTTTATTCCCTGTATTTAGATGCATTGGAACCACAACTAACAAATCTAGTGATGGGGGGGTGGTGGTTTTTTGGGGGTTTTGACAGAAAATCAGTATTTATTAGCTAGCAACTGTGTGGTCATGTTCTATTTGGCATGCAACTATTCTTTGCCATTTTATTATACAATAACAGATATTGATTATGGTTTAAAAGTAGAAAATAAAGGAAGGTCTTTTAAAATTTATTTTAAAGAAAATGAAGGAAAACTACCTTTTAGTTCTTTCACTTAATTGAGTTGGTTTTCCTCCAGAGATAGAATGTCCTATTTAATCATTACAGCAGCTGTGCAACAACAATCTGGATATATGGGAATATAAACCAAAGGGATTTTCTGTTTAAAACATTGGCAACATCTTCAAATATACAATCTGTTGAATTCTGGATTGGCTTTGAGCACTGGATCCATGGTACTGAAGAAAAGGCTTTACTTGATATTAATAAATAACATTTATAAAACGCCTTGAGGACTAGAACCTCATAATTAGTGTAAAGTAGTCAAGTAAAATATACCATAAAAAATACAGATTATTGCTCAAACTGATGATAATCCCACATACTTTACACATATTTCACCATACTTTATGAACTCACTTTCAATGCCAATTTGTTATTGATATAATTGTTATTTAGGTTCTTTAAATATCCATAATGTGAAAATTGGAGCACATTAAATCAAATTAAAGCAAATTAAAATACAGTCCTGACTCAGTCTTCTTTATTTGTTCAAGAAGACGGAACAAGGAGGTCAAAATGTTAAGCATATACCGCAGACACAAAGAAAGAAAGATATTAATAAAATCATTAGATAGCTCAGTAACACTACTCATTTTTTTATTACAGATAATTCAGCAGCACTTTTTTATTATTACTCCTGCTACTATAGGACTTGTGAGATCATACCCCTAATTATAACTAATACTATTATATGGTTTGTGGTGACATCTTTTCTTTCCCCATTTTCATGTAGGTAACTAGGCAGTATTCAATTCTAAGAAAAAATTTAAAATCAAAAAAAAATTCAGGTATATATGCACTCCAGTATGTCTTACTTTGGTCCCTGGGAAAATCATGCTTTTGGAAGATATCTGTGGAAATATGAAGGAGAAGTAAATTACTAGAAACTGTCAACATACCTGGCCAACTTGATTGCTTTCTTTGATGAGACATCTGGGTTTGTGGATGAGGGAAGAGCTGGAGATGTCACTTACCTTGATTTTAGCAAGATTTTTGACACTGTGTCCTGCAATATTTTGGTTCCTAAGTTTAGGAAGTTCTGTTCTGGGACCAGTCCGGTTTAACATCTTTACCAATCACCAAAAAGTAGATGATGCCAAATTGGAATATAATTGTCGATTTGCTAGAAAAAGGGCTCTCATACAGAGACACCTAGACAGGATGGAAGAATGAGCCAAAAGGAGCTACTTAAAACTTAACAAGAGAAAATGCAGAGTTTGACACCTGGAAAGGTAGAGCTCTTGCAATGGTACAGAGTGAAAACTCAGTAGGTGGGGAGAAATTCTGTGGAAAAGGCCACCCAAGCCTCACAGACAAAAAACTGAGCAGGAATTAACAAAGCCGTGGTTGCCAACAGGGCCATCAGCCTTCTGGGCTCTATTAACATAAGCAGATAGATAGATTGAGGGAAATGAGTATCCCTTTCTACCTAGCTCTCATTAGAGAACATCTGAAATACTGACCTCCCAGTACAAGACACACCTCAATAGACTGGAGCAAGTTCAGCAAAAGACACTGTGATGGTTGGTGGCTGGAGCACTTGCTCACTGAGGAGAGACTGATGAAGCTGAGCTCATTCAGCCTGGAGCAGAGACAGCTTTGGACAGACTAAGCAGCAGCCCCCAGTTCCTCATGGTGCTTACGGAGAGAATGGAACCAGGGTATTCACAGTGGGAGCAGTAAGAGAGCAGGAAACTGTGGGCAAAAATTGAAACAAAATTAATTTAGACTGGATATAAGGAATAATATTTTTCCCTCTGAAGGCAGTCAAGTTCAACAGGTTGCCCAGAGATGCTGTGCAGTGTTTCTTCATCCTTGGGGGGTTTGAAAGACCTAACTGGATAAAGGATCTGCGTCACTGGGTCTGACTGCACAGTTGACCCTGCTTGAGAATGTGGGACTAGAGACTCAAGGTCCTTTTCATGCTGAACTAACTGTACTTATAAAAGAAACAGAGTCTTTTTGGAAAGAATGCAGTCAAATTATTCAGTTGAACTGATTTGGACTCTAATATGTTTTTCTGGATTTGCAGATTGAGGAAAAAAACATTCTTAATGTGGTGCAAAAACTCCTTTTCATCCGAAGAAGTCTCACACGAGGGATGAACCATTTCCCTCTCAGCAGCAATGCTGACACTGTATAATGCAGTAGATTGAAGAGTATTGCAGCTGTTAAAATGTTAAGGAATGATTTTACATGAACCTGTCGTGGTTGAGACCAAAATATTCTTAAGTTTAGAGTTCAAATTTGAACAAGGGGAAACTGAAATCTCTTGGTAGCTATACTTCACATTCTACTTCACAGTCTACGTCTGTTCTGTCTGTATAGACAATATCTTTTCAGGCTGACAACAAATCTATCCTGGTCTTGCAGCAGATGGTAACAGCGTCTATATAGGAAGAATCCCAGATCTTTAATGGGAGATGCCCTGGCTTGTCTTCTGTACAGAGCGTTACCATAGCAAGAATGGATGTGTAAATATCCCGGTGTGCCAGATTCACCTTGTATGACTAACTGCTTTTGGGACAGTAACGTAAATGTTTGGGTCACTTGTATTTCCCCTGGTGATACTACAGCCAAGGCATAATAGAGTCAGCTCTGACTTTATCTGAATTTGTACACATCTACTGCTCCATACCTTATACACATAAATTCCTATCTTCTGGCATTGCTCCCAGAAAAGTAAAAATGCTAGGTTTTATTTTACGATTAAAATTCTTGACAGTTAGGAACAACAGAGGGAAAGCAAATGTTGGATGTTGACATTAGAGAAGATATTCCAAAGCTGAATCTAGTAAAGATGCAGTATTACCTATTGTAATAAGTAATGTACATTGTAGCTGGTGAAGGTGCAAATGTATAAATAATTGTCAATAATAACATATAAGAATTGTGGAAGGACTAAACTGTATTCACTGTATTATTATCCAGGATAAACTAATTGAAACCTCACCAGAGAAGGTAGCAGTTAAATAAAATAAAATTCAATTAAAGAAAAAAGGTGGGTTCAATTCACTCTGAACACAGAAATAGCACTCACCTTCTGGTGAGTAGTAGAAGGATGGTTTGCTTGGGTGGGGCAGGGAGCAGGTGTGTATCTCATCACTTCTCTCCCCTGTTGCTCTTCTGGGATCTCCTCCTGAGGTATCACAGAGATGGTCCTCTAAGATCATACTGCACATTTCTGTGGGAGTCAGCAGAATCTTGCTTTGCCTTGAGAATCCTCCAGGTAGACAAAGAAGAAATTTAAAGCTTATCAGAGCAGCACAGAACATATCATGTTTATCAGGCAACATAGGCTTTTACAAAAGTCTCATTTGAAAAGACTTATTTTGAGAAGTCCTACTTTGAAAGTTTTTTGTAGTGGCTGTGGGCTAGTTGCAGCACAGGATGTATTGTCTTTAGCATGCAACATACTCTTTGCAATGAAACTGGGAACCTGGTGC
Source organism: Campylorhamphus procurvoides (assembly GCA_013396655.1). Taxonomy (NCBI): domain Eukaryota; kingdom Metazoa; phylum Chordata; class Aves; order Passeriformes; family Dendrocolaptidae; genus Campylorhamphus; species Campylorhamphus procurvoides. The sequence goes on along the minus strand of WBMV01005164.1, from coordinate 1,036,275 downwards.
CTGTTTCTAAAATTCCATTCAGGTTAGTGGGCACTTCTTCCTGCTCCAGAGTGAGGTAGGGAATTCCCAGTTCTTGAGGGAATGATTCTAACAGAAAATCTGTACTGGAGCAATGTCAGAATGAATTACAGAACAAAGACATCAGAGGGACACCAAACCAAGTAAACATGCAACTGAGACCTTTAGAGGTTAGAAGCAAAAGAGAGGAAATTGTTTCATAATGTTCAGATTTTTAAATCTAAGTTTGGCCACTACTACTGCAGTTTAGTTAATTTATTTTTGTTAAAATACCAGGGAAAAAATTAATGAAAAAATATTTTCATTAGTTTCTAAGTTTTGATCACTTGGAATAATTCAATGTAAATTCACTGAAACTGAGGAAGCAGTGGATTCATCTGGCTCTCATTAAATTTATTCTGACATAAGGAATGGACAAACATTTTTAGAAAAGGCTAGTACTTGAGTATAGCCATTGTAAGATTTCTGTTCACAAATTACAATTGAAATGCTTGCTAAGGGCTGCAGAGACATGTTTGATTGTTTGTTTTTCTTTTTGTCATTCCATTTTAGCTGCTTCCTTGCTCATTACATTGTTCCATTAGCATAATGTATTGATTGTGTTTGCACAGCTTTTCCTGCCAAAGGCTGCCCTGCAGTTGTACAGCCATTGGGGTAACCAGCTGTTACTTATTCAAGCCTCCATCATTTTGTATGACAGAGTAACTTAATTATGCCCTACTTGAAGATGCTAAATAAAATTATCTTCTGAACATGTGTACTTCACTTAATATTTGTCTCTATCAGGTGGTTAAACTCTGACACTTAAGCTATGTGCACTAAATAAACAAACACATTTTAAAACTAAACCTAGTTGCAAGTTAATTATTACAGAGTTAGAAGTTGTTTTACAGTATTTCTAGAGCACAGTTATCTTTTAGCTCAGGTATAATGCATATTTAAAAGACTTCAGGAAAAAAAATAAACTAAAATGCAGTTAGTAGCATAATAAAACAGGAATTAAGGTTAACCTTTTTTAATGTTTCATGAATATAGGAAATAGATCTTCAGTCTTGGGAATTTAAAAAGACAGGATTGCAATAGTCTATATATTTAATGCTGGACAAGAAAATCTGGCTTTCTACTAAGCAATATATTCTAGTTATAAGAATATGTTAGTCTGAATCAGTGGTCTCTGTGTTAAAGAAAAACATTTAGTTTTTATTTTAATTCTGGGGTATGAATTAAATTCAGGCTGTATTTTTTTCTTTTTTCCTGGGAACATCTTTCCCTAGCTCACTATAAAGCAGTTTTCTCTCTTCCCCTTTTTCATCACTAGACAATTATGTATATGAAAGTGACAATTTGGGATTTGCCAACTAGGTCCTTGAGTTTCAGGTGTTTCAAAATGCACCTCCCATATTTTCAAATGGATTATAATGCTTGAATCTACATTAATTTATTTTAAATAGTTGTCCACCTGCCACATTTCCTAGTTGATTTAGCCTTAGGATAAATACTATCTGCTTTCAAAGTAAATAGCTGAAGACTGAATTAATAATAAACAACTTATATAAATTAAATTCTGCCAAAAATGATAGAAGTGCAAAAATAAAATTATTCTCAAAATCGTGCAGCATCGTATCTAGATGAATAGGTCTGAGTTGTGCAAATCAGAATGCATTTGATGAAAGAGAGTTTTAATTCTCTAAGTATTTGAAAGTAATATGAAAGTGATTTGAAGGCTTTTCAGAAATCTTATAACAAAAGAATATTTTTTTTCCAATAAAACTGAAAATAAGGTTTTGCAGAGTACCTAGCTGTCACTCAATAAATACAGGGGTTTTTTTTTGTTACTGAGAAAAGTCTACAGACTTTGTATTGACCTGTCAATGGGGGCACTTGGGATATAGTTTGCTTTATATCCTGAACTTGTGTTGGGTATCATAACAGTTGTCCAGCAGCTGGGAGACTGCTGCCGAACTTGTTTCAACATAGTTTGCTGAACTGTACGTGGTAAAGATCTAACAAACCTGTGAAACGACTCAGTAACAAAGTAACTGTGACTTAATTGAAATCAATAAGCAAACCAATCGTAGATGAGAACTCATTTAAAAAGAAAAGAGAAAATAGCACACAGTGTTAGAAAATGTGTAAAAATATAACCTCAGCCAGATCCAAGACTAAGTGGGATGGAACACCAAACATCAACAATCAGCACCTTCTCCTGGTGAAGGACATGGGATACTGACAATGTAACTTTTCCTTCTATTCGTTCAGTTGGTTAGAGCATGGTGCTAATGACAAGAAGATTGTGGGTTTGATCCTTGTATGGGCCATTCACTTAAGAGCTGGACTTAATGATCCTTTTGGATCATTAATGATCCCTTCCAACTCAGAGTATTCTGTGACATCCTGTTTATTTTATGGGTGGCTGAATCCATTGGGCTTAGGAACCAGAGGACCAGGAAGAGGCTGTGTATCACTGGAGAAAAGGGATTGACTCTCAAAAATTTATGCGTATTCGGATTAACTACTTTATTAATGAGATTTTCCTGTAATAATGAAATAATCTGAAAAGCTGGTATAATTGCAACTGGATTAATAATAAGATTTGCTATGGTTTTAAGTAGGCTGTTAAGATATTAATTAGATAAACAATAAATTCTTTGCTTGGCATTTTGTCAATAAGAACATCTTAAGTATAACACAACATACCATAAAAATCCTACTTCTGTGTTACGTTGAAGATTCAATTAATATATAAATAAGAATTACTTTTGAAGACTCTCCTTCCTCTGTTTTTTTTTCCATGTAGCAGGCTTTTCCCAATATGTTTATTGACTTTTTTTACTTGGATTTGGAGATGCTTAGCTTAGCTTTACAAATTGTGGGTACTCAGGACTGACATACACATTACAACAGATATAGCAGAGATTGGTCTTTAGTCAGTTACTGACTACCAGGGCTCTATTTTAATAAGGCTGATGAGAGGTATGGTTCACATGGACTTTAAAAACCATAAAACCGCAATAAATTCTGTGCTGTAGTATATAGAAGTGATATGATAGCGTGATATATAACTTAACTTATGAGAAGAAAAAAGAATCAATTTACATACTGATATTTTAAATTGCTTTGAAGATTTGCAAGGCAGTGTGTAGGATTTTCCATGAGATGTATGTCCCAAGAATGGATGACAGTAAAGAGACTTTTGTTTCTTACTACTTTATTATAAAATATTGTAATAAATGTTTCAGATGAACTAAAACTGGTCATTTCTTTCCCTTCAAAAGTGTTGCTCATTCCCAATGAGCAGAATGTTTTATAATGCAACACTGCTTTGTCTAATCATCTCCAACTTTTTCCACAAAACAGCATTATTTCTGCAGCCAGTGTTCTGTGACATTATCTGAAAAACCACAGGCTATGTCTACAGGTGTAATGCATGAACAGAAAGCTTCTTCAAATTTAGCAGTTACAGAAGAGCCAGAGCATCTGAAACTGGTACACTGAAACAAGCAAAAAGAGGAGGAAAAAACCGCAAAGAATTGAAATAGGCAAAAAATCTTTTTTTTTTTTATTTTTAGAATGTTGTGGTAAAAGGTGTCATTTGCCAAAAGAAATTACCATTGGCATTATTGTCTGCCATGTTGAGAAAGTATCATGTTTTTATGAATCATAAAATCATAGAAAAGTTTGGGTTGGAAGGCATCTTTAAAAATTATCTTGTTCCAAGCCCCTTGCTGTGAGCAGGGACACCTTCCACTGAATCAGGTTGATAAGGGCCCCACCCAGCCTGTCCTTGAACAATTATGGGCGTGGCACAGCCACAACTTCACTGGGCAACCTATTGCAGTGTCTCACTCTGATTGTAAAACTTCGTCTTTATGTCCATTCTAAATCTACTCTCTTTCAGAATAAAAGTGTTGCCCCTTGTCCTGTCACTACAAGTGTTGGTAAAGTCTCTCTCTGCCTCTCTGTAACCCTCCTTTATATGCTGAAAGGCAACAATAAGGTGTCTTCAGAGCATCCCCTCCCCTCCCCTTCCCCCTTCCCCTTCCCCTTTCCCCTTTCCCATTTCCCCTTTCCCATTCCCTTTCCCCTTCCTCTCCCCTTTCTCTTTCCTTCCCCTTCCCCTTCCCCTTCCCCTT
>WBMV01005164.1:920935-1031502 GCA_013396655.1 Campylorhamphus procurvoides | reverse complement strand
AACCTTCCCTTCCCAAACCTTCCCAAACTTTCCCTTCCCAAACTTTCCCTTCCCAAACCTTCCCTTCCCAAACTTTCCCTTCCCAAACCTTCCCTTCCCAAACCTTCCCTTCCCAAACCTTCCCTTCCCAAACTTTCCCTTCCCAAACCTTCCCTTCCCAAACCTTCCCTTCCTAAAGCTTCCCTTCCCAAACCTTCCCAAACCTTCCCTTCCCAAACCTTCCCAAACCTTCCCAAACCTTCCCAGACCTTCCCTTCCCAAACCTTCCCTTCCCAAACCTTTCCAAATCTTCCCTTCCCAAACATTCCCTTCCCAAACCTTCCCAAACCTTCTCTTTCCAAACATTCCCAAACTTTCCCAAACCTTCCCAGACCTTCCCTTCCCAAACCTTCCCTTCCCTCAACAAGAATAGTGTGGGTATATCAAGATGAAATAGTGGGTATCATCCCAAACTGTGGGCAAACTCCTGGGAAAGTCCTGTGGAAAACTGTGAGTTGATCCAGGCCCAAGTCCACTCATGCTGGGACAGCTCTAACAGCTTAACACTGCAGGCAGTAAAGTTCCAATGCCCAGGCCTATCCCACAGCACTGTTTCATTGTCTACTGTATAGACACAGTAGTAGAGTATTATAGGTATATTAGTCGTTCCCCAACCCTGGAGATTAACTATTCCTCTTTATATTTGATGCATTACAATGGTATCCTGACAACTTCTGTGTGACAAAGGAATCATGTCTTGTTGGGAAGTGATATGAAGGAATGCACAGAGTTGGACAGCCATTAGTAGTCCAAGCAGTAGTTCACAAATGATGACAGATTGGCAAAGCTCTGTGAAGTGAATGTCTTCAAATTCTCATTATTTGAGTTTCAAGATTTGTCTTGGTCTGGGATAGAGCAGTCCTTTACCTTAGTGGTAAAATCAGAGAGGTATTGAGAACTCACTGGGAAATGTTTGGGTGAACTTGGGTTACTTTTTGACATGTGGTCAAATAACACTTTGGAGGGAAAACTACTCAATGCAAACTTTGCAATGTGCAGTTGTGGAACACAGCATTTCTAATGAGCAGTTCACAACTCAGTTCTCTGTATTGTGTTTACCTTAATAAATACAAAGCTAAAAATGGACTTAGTAAAACCATTCCTTTCTTTGCATAAAATAATTTATGGGTAGAAAGGGAATCCTTATAAACATTTCAGGTAAGGTCAAAATTAGACTTAAATAGAAAATCTGACCAGTGAAATAGTTGCTATAATTCAGTTTCTGAAATGCGAGTATATATATGTTCCACTGAGACTGCAAGCTTTTATAGCACCTCTCACATCCAAGCTTTAATGAAAGTTCATACTTTTTAAAGCTGGCACACATTTAATTTGAAATCCAGTATTAGATGTTTCCTTTCACTTAAAAGTTTCTGAAAGCAACAGAAATTTCCAAATAAAAATACAGTTTTCTCTTTTTTTTTCTCTGCTATGTGCAGGGTTATAGCCTACATTTACTGCTTGAGATAAGAATCTAAGGAATGTTGTACTTTCATGTTTGTGAGAAGCCTTTGACTTTTTCTCTCAAAGCCTCATTTTAATTTGTAGTTTGGTAAGGAATGTTTTTAAAATGTTAAAAGATATAATTGTTAAGTAGCTTCCCATGTTTTCTAACTGAACAAATGTTTGAAGACTGATTTCATGAAGTTTGTCTTATGTCTGGAAAATAATCTTGTTACATGAACAAAACAATGACTGACTTGTACCTGTAATGTTTTTCTTTAAAGAAATTTTCTTCCCATGGGTTTGGGTAGAAAAGTATGATTTGCATTGAAAGCATTAAAAAGCTGTAGATGTAAGCTTATGGGGTTCTGCAGAGAAGCATGAATCCTTCGGTTAGTTATCGGCACCTTGCCAGCATTGTTACCTCCCTGTTTACATTCTGCTGGTTTCAAATGTATTTCAAATAAATTTACCTGTAGCCAGTCTTTTTCATGTTGATTTTTGGTGTGGAATCCGTTGCATGGAATTTCTTTCTGATTTATGAACACAAATGTGAAACATAATTTTTGTGAGCCAGTCAACTCTTCAGCAAGCAGCAACACACAAAAAAATAATTGCAGTGTGTGGTGCATGAATTACTTTAAAAGAGGAAAGGGACTGTCTTTTTTTCTAAGCCCTCTACATTCTACAGCACAAGGAGGATGGCTATGAATGCTTTCAATGTTTTCCTGAGAATAAAAAAACTCATGTTTTCTCCACCACAAAGTAAAAGAGACCATTTTGCTGTCTTGCCCAATCTGAAGGATGCCCATTGATGGATGACATGTATCTTTATTTTATGATGTATCATTTATTTCATGGATATAAATGATCTGATAAAGACTTCTAACATCTGAGAGTGAAGGCAAAAAAGCTATTGGGAAATGAAGTTTGCTGCAGTTCTGACTTTATAACATCAAAACTCACTGAAGGAGCTGGGAAGATTCACATAAGAGACATAAAAAATTTGGTAACAAGTATAAAGGAAAAATTAAATCATAATTCAATCTTCTGCACTATTACTAGCATGCAGAAGTGTTCAAGAGTTCCTGTCTGTATATATCTGTCTCAGCAGGATGGTTCAGACTCTGGTGTTTGATACCGAGGCTATTGCTCTAGCCTGTGGAGAAAGATGCTTCTAAAGGGAAAATTGTATAGAATTAGCCAGTAAGAGTCATTAGACCAGCTGTGTCTTTTTAAACATCCATTTCTCTTTGGACTGCAAGTAGCTGAGTTGACTTTACACTACACACACTCATAGCTTGAGATACATGAAGAGTTCCGTCTGGTTTAGCACTTCACTAATTGCTGCACTTGTTCATTTGTGTTACAACTACTAGTAGTTAGAAAAATTGCACCAAAGTGGTGCAAATTTAAAATTCACTCAAGGCCTCACAATGGCCATATCTCCCACCTTTCCAGGATGTACTATTAAAAACAGATTAGGGAAGAGACTGGGTGAGAGGTACCCTCTTTTGGACCTGTTAAAACTGAGTAGAAAAGAAAAATAAATAGTATGAGAAAATCAGTAATTCTGGAGAGAGCCTGAATATAATCTTATGTGTGAAAATAGGGGAGGACTCAAACAAGGAAGCAATCTGGACAAAGTTGTAACATTACCACTTTTCTTTTCCTCTAGCGAAAGAGGTTGCTTTGTCATGAACTTTGCCTCAGCAAGCGCCAAACTGATGGGATACTGCTGGAGAGTTGAGGAATATTCAGTTTCAAGTGCTTTCAAGTTGGACAAGGCATGAGGGTATCTGGTTTTGAATAAAATACCATCTTTAGGTGCCCCAATATTTTGTATGTAACATTTTAAGTCTCAAAGTACAAAAGAATGAAATACATAGTCCTAGAATCAATAGTGGAAGATAGAAAATACCCAAATATCTACACAGCCATTTTCTGTCTCAACTGCTGAGGTAGTCAGACACTTGTGGGATCCTTCCGATGAGGAAAGGATCCAGGTCATTTGTGGAATAGGCAGATCAAGCATCAAGACAGATCAAGTGAGGTTGGAGGGGGGGGGGTTGGGGTGGAGACAGGAAGGAATTTATGCATCAAGTTTTTCCCATAATATAAAGGTTTTTTTTCTTTTGCTACCATGATTTTAGTTTTCTGACTTATATCTTCTGGCTGTCAAGAACAAGGAGAATAGATATAGCAGTCTTTGTTACAACTATTGGACAAAAAGTTTGTAGTTCAGAAGGGATTTTTGTGTGAGGAGTGCTGAAATTCATTTTTGTGTAACTATGAATCATTGTGAGGGAGGGACCTTTATTCTCTTGTAACTTTGAGTGAGCTACCACTGTGAGACACATGAAAAATTATTCAGACCTCATATCTTATTAAACGGAACTACTTTTGTTACTCCTTGATTTTTAGAGCAGCTAATTCTGTAAAAGTTACAGGTAGTTATGTTCCCAGAATAATAAAATACCCAGAATGCACAGCCATAAAACATCATTGTCCTCTTGTCAGGGATAAAACAAGGTAAGAGTCAGACAAAAGTGAAACCAAGTGTGTGGTACGTATCCTGTTTGCTAGACTTGTGCTTCACTGGGCTGCAAAAATGGGGATTCCAGAGACAGAAGGATTAAATGCAGATTATGTTCCTGTCCTATAAATACTGGCATCCTGCAAATAACCACTTAAAAAGGAAGTAGGGCTTGTTAGAGTGGGACAAGGGGTAATAGATTTAAACTAAAAGAAGGCAAATTTAGACTAGATTTAAGGAGTGGGGTTTTTGTGGGTTTTTTTGGTTTGGTTTGGTTTGTTTTTAATGACGAAGGTGGTGAAAAACTGAAACACTTTACCCAGAAAGGTTGTAGATGCCCCGTGTTTGGAAATATTCAAGGTCAGGTTGGATGGGGCTCTAAACAACCTGATCTGATTGCAGATGTCGCTGGTCACTGCAGGGGGACTGAACTAGATGACCTTTAATGGTCACTTCTATCCAAAACTATTCTATGATTACAGTAGAAAAAGGAATTAGACAGACTGTCATTGACAACTCAGTCAATCAGTCTCCAGGTGAGTAGGCAATTCATTAGCATATGAAGTCAGACAGATGTACACGTGATTCACAATATGTACATGTGTTCGGAGCCTTCTTCTCAAGGCCTGACAAGTTTCTTGAAGCCCTTCTTTCTCACTGGCTTCATTAAAGACTAAGCAGTAAGGATGGTCCATGAGAAACAGGATCCCTCAAACTGAAGCTCTCTATGGACTATGTTCACCATTTGAAAACTCTCCTGCCAGAAAACACAGAAATCATTAGAAATAAACACCACTGCAGAAGAACCGTAACTGACAACATGAAACTAACTGTGATTTGGATTTTTTAAGATAGGCTGCTGTGCTGGTCATCAATTAAATCCACAGAAAATAGGTTAGATGTAATGACCATATTTCATGCAAAATACCTGCACTAAGTATGTTGAAATCCATGGGCTCTTATTATTTCAGTGCGTGTATAATTAGATTAGAGTCATTTCACATCTGAAGCTTAGTTGAATGTTAATCTTTAAGAGACATTGACATGCTAATAGAAACCTCTTCAATATTTCACAGAATCACAGAATATGCTGAGTTGGAAAGGGCCCACAAAGTTCACCAAGTCCAAGCCTTACCCTGCATAGGGCTATCCCCAAGTCACACCGTGTGCCTGAGAGTATCTGTGACAGCTGGGTGGGTGATGCTCCCCCCAGTGTCCTCCCCCACGCAGTCCCCGAGATGCCCCAGAAAAGAGACACACAGACACCACAGGAGAGGAAGCAGAGAAAGGGTTTATTCACATGGTCAGGGGTATTTAAAGGCTTTAGGGGATTCTAGTTACTACCAATAGGAATACAGGCATAACAACCCATGGGGAAAGGGTTAACTAAGGGCCAGTAGGGGGACTTCACATAGTCCTGCAAGAATGAATTCCTGCATACTAGGCTAGGGAGATAAGAGTTTTCTCAGGGGGTTTTGGGAAGAAGAACAGTGACTCAGGGGAAAAAGACAAGGAATCCATTTTACAATGCAGTAAAAGCCTCAGTTTTTAAAGCATTATGGCTGGTTTCTTGATTTTCTTCACAGGCCCATTTCTTGCATAATTTACTCCACTTCTGATACTGTAGGTCCACTGCTACAAGTATCCTCCAGACACTTCTTGAATTCTGTCAGGCTTGATGCTGTGGCCACTTCCCTGGGGAGCCTGTTCCAGTGCCCACCACCCTCTGGGTAAAGAACCTCTTTCTAATATCCAACCTAAACCTCCATGGACACAACTTCAGACAATTCCCTCAGATCCTGTCACTGGTCACCACAAAGAAGAGATCAGAGCCTGCCCCTCCTCTTCCCCCCAGGAAGTTGTTACTACAATGAGGTGTCCCCTCAGTCTCCTTTTCTCCAGGGTGAACAGACCAAGTGCCTTCAGCCACTCCTCACACAGCTTCCCCTCAAGGCGCTTCACCATCTTCATTACTCTCCTTTGTCTTAATGTCTTTTTTATATTGCAATGTCCAAAACTGCATCTTAGCACTGTGGGACCTCTTACTGCAAAAAAAGATACCTGAGAACTATTGTAATGTATAGATTTGTTGTTAATATGACTATTAAATAATGTATTATAACATTCAGAGTTCTCTATCCTTTTTATCATCTCACTCTTATACTGAACCATGATAGAAGACAAGACTTACAGCTTGGACACTTGATAAGGAATTAAAAATATGTATTTAAAGGCCAGTTTTTGCTACAGAACCAATGGGTGAGGCTTAGCTAGCCACTTAACTGCCATGATGGATTTTTAAAATGGTAAGACTTCAAAAAGAATTTTTTATTTTTAAAGGAATTTTCATACAGAAAAGGTATTTTAAAGGTATTACTTGCATTGATTTCAGTTTTGAAAATTTCATTAGGAAATGTATGTATCTGTAGGAACCAAAATACTTTTGGTTTTGGACACCACGTAATGTTTAACCCTAAAAGCCACTATTGTACCAGTTTAATCAGACCTCAGCTAGTTTGGTTTGGAGGTAAATGGACATGTTGGTGCTGTTTGCATGTGAATGTGCATCTGCACAGAGGTCCTTACACAGAAGTCTGAAAAAACTTGCTTAATAATATGACCATGTACTGTTTTCATTAGAAATGTTCATGCACAATATAGCCCAAGCTCAGCTTTCAGGAACACCACTGTCATTTTGGCGATCAAAGGGAATGGAAGTATTTTACTGGTGCGAGAAAAGACTGTATTGTAATTATTTCCTCAAGTATTGTCTTGATGTATTATTGAAATGAAAGAAAGTTTTGCTCCTGTTACTTTCCTCAGCAAAACAGAAAGACAATATTAATTGTCTTTTCAGTCTGGTTCTATCCTGAAAGCAGGTTCTTACAGATTTTGAATGCTTCTTACGGATTTGGAAGCATTGTTAGCTTTTCCATAAAGAGTAGATTGGGCTATCCCTCCTTTTATGGTAATATTTGGCAGTTTTCTTTACAAGTGTACAGTTGCTTTGTACTCTGTACAAGTTCAGAGTCCTTGTTTTTTTCTTACCTAACATTGCTTTAAGTGAAAGAGCACAGTTTATTTGTGGGCTCTAAAGAGAAGGTGTCTAATGGAAAAACTTTGTAGGCTAGAAGACATTAAAAATGTTGAACTATAATAGTGACTTCACAACAGTTTACTATATCTCTACTTTTCTGCCAAGGGCTAAGTCACCCAAGGGCACTTCATAAAAACTGATGATCCGAAGCTGACATTGCAGACAGACTTACCACCTTATCTCCAGGTTAATGTGATAGTATTGGCCAGTGCTTAAAATCATGCCTGACAACAATGTCAGTGAATCATCTGCCAAGGCACTGAGCAGGTTTTACTTCAATATTTTTCTCAGTATAACAAGGATTACTGGGAAATTTCCTTCTTAGCACAGAACTGCAAAGTAAAATTATTTTTTCATAATAAGGCTAATAAAATATCATTTCCTATGAAAAAAATAAATGTATAGTAGAACTACAGTTAGTATTTATAATATACTATCTGAATATTTCTTCAAATAGAAACTTTTCTTTGTTGTTCTTACGGAGTTATCATTGTCCTCTTCTTTTATGGGATTATGGAAGACCAGATGGAAGACCATTACTACTTCCTTTTGTAGTAATAATGAACAACACAGAATCACTCAGAAATGCTAGATTTTTCCTTTGTATCTATAGGGAACAGAGATCCTTAGTGATATAATTTCATGGTTCCTTAGTTTTCTGATTTCTTAGTTAGGACTGTGACATATTAAGAAGTTTATTGTGCTCCAATAGAGCATCATGAGGAGAATTCAAAAGTAGGGTGGAAATGTCAAAAAAAAATAAAACCCAGCAAAACCCAAACAAACTCATGAATATTCAAGCATGAAGCAATTAATATTTTTTTCCCTTGTTTGAAACTCAAAATGTATATCAAATATTTTGTTAGATTCTGCATTATGCTATCAGTTGAGCCACACTGCACACACTGTTGAATCACCGCATGGCATATTGGTGTAGAGGCTTCTGTCTGTTAAAGTAGGTGACACAAGGCTAATCCTATTGTCATTCCTCTTTTCTTGTCCAGGCTTACTGTTTATTTTCTAAAAAGGTGTCTGCTACATATTGGTTACTTTTATGAGAATGATGTTCCAGGAATATTATGTTGTTTTTACTGCCTACTCCTAAGGTTAGAAAATCAACATGAAACAGCCATACTTGGCTATAATTAAAAGCAACTGAAGCCAAGGGTCCGTCTGATATATGTTCCATTTCCACCTAGTAGTTTTAAGATAATTACTTTGTTTTCCTTCTAATGCTGAATCAATATAACAATGATTTTTATGTTGTTTCTTTCCTTCCACAGATGTACATCCAGACAACAACACTTACTATCTCTATGAGTTTAAGTGCTTCTGTGTCTCTGGGCATGCTCTACATGCCCAAGGTTTATATTATCATTTTTCATCCAGAGCAGAATGTTCAAAAACGGAAGCGGAGCTTCAAGGCTGTAGTGACAGCTGCTACAATGCAAAGCAAACTGACCCAAAAAGGAAATGACAGACCAAATGGCGAGGTCAAGACTGAACTGTGTGAAAGTCTTGAAACCAACAGTAAGTCATCTGTAGACTTTCCCATGGTCAAAAGTGGCAGCACGTCATAATAGACGTACGTTCACAAGAATGCACTTTCTTTTAATAATAAACTTTATTATTTTTGTTGCTTGTTCTGCATGAATCCAGAGATGTGTCAGAATTCATGTACTGCTGAATGCAGAAATGTCTACAGTTGTTTCAAAGAAATTGATTTTCACAGGAGGCTAGTAAAGAAATAAAAAAGCACAAGCAGATTTTGAAAAGCCACATCTTTTAAAAATAGTTTGTTTTAGCTAGTGCTAATTTGCTGTGTTGTGCATTGCTGTGCCAGTTGTGGTATGTCCTGACAGTTCATGAGGTGTATTTATGGTTATCATTGTATATTCAAAACTCAAAGGCTGTTGAAAAAAATATAATGAAAACAGTTAATCATTGATTTTATTTTGCAGTTGATATGGAGGTGAAAATAATGCTTTTTACCCTTCCACTTAACTCAATATTTGTCGACTTGTTCATTTATCACAGCTCATGACTAACACTTTCCAGAATAATGCTTCTCATCCAGGTTTTTGCTGTGGTCTTACTCATCTTGGTACAAAATGGTGATAATTCATATAAAGCTTAATCATTACATGTTTTTATATGTCATGGGTTTGTAATGGGAAAAAAATTCTTTTCCATGTCAGGAAAGTTCTTGAATCTTGGTACATCTCTGAGTTGCTCTGGTATAGAAGAAAACAGAGGTTATAGCTTCCATCCTACCACATTACATACCATCTTATAAACTGGACTTCATAGTAACAATAATAATCAAATATGAGTAGAGCCATTAACTTTACACTCTGGCAATGGAGAATTATTTTCTGTTAGGCAGTTAGAGGTCACATGGGATGGACAGCAGCTGTTACAGTTAAGTTTTTCAGTCAATTTACTAGATATGACATGGTTTATTTTTAATTTTTATTACTTTTTGATGGTGTTGACTGGTGATTAAATAGTGCTGGTTTTGTTGAGCCCATTAAGACAAGGCAGTACCAAGTTTGCAGAAAAATATTTTGCTTATTTATGAAAATCCAAACCCCTCACTGAATTCAATCAGAGTTTTCCAGATTGAAGGCTATATAATAGTCCTTAAGTCTACCATACTATAGTTGCTAATGCATGGAGAATACTGAGTACAAACTATTTCACTTGGAAAACTCATCACTTGAAAAACTGCTAGAGTGAGCTATGGGCTTATACAGATTCAGATTGTATAGCAAATGACAAAAAAAAAGAGAAAGGCATAGAAATTCCTTGTGGATCAAATAATATCATAAGAATAAGCAGAACTCAATATTTTTGCAAATCTTCAGAAGTAACCAAAAGAAAACACAGAAGGGAAAGAAAGATGGATTTTGCTGAGTCTGCAAAATTATAAACTTCTGAGGAAAGGAAAAAGAAGTGTTTTCACAGGAGGGTGAGAAAGAGTGTTAATAAGAAAGTCTTGGGTATCATGTTTTTCTACTGTTGCTAATTAAGAAATGCTCTGTCTGGTATTCCTTAAACTATGATTATGTATAATTCATAGCAACATCTGCTATTGGAAGCAAGTCTGCTTCTCCACTAGTACATATGTTCAGGGTAGTGCTTATTTACTGTACTCTAAACCTGATTTTAACAGTAACGGATCTGTATAATTCTGAGCTCACTAGGAGTATATCCTGACTAGGCAAAAATTCAGTCATTTGAACTCCAGAGCTCTCCCTATGTAATTGAGCTCTAGGCCTCAAGATGAGTTTATCTCTTCCATGAAATAGTTATCAAAACTTTTGGAGGTTCCTGTGAATTGTTAGTACACAATGTCACATAAGTCCTTTTCACTAGGTCAACGGTAGCAACTTCTCAACATAGCAAAATTTCTTCTTTCACTGACTCCATGTGAGGTAGATCTTTCTTTTCAGTGATAATATATGAGGCTGATTGCAAAATATTGGTCTACTCCTAGCATACCAGAAGTGGGTAGTGAGTGTTTCCCACCAGTTACCAATACTGGTAGTGATAGTAACGTCATAACTATGTGAGAAATAGGGGGAGACAGTCAGATGATTCCTTTTTCTTCCCATCCAGGCACAACTCTTCTCTCTCTAGTTTGTCTCATTCCATGTAACACACTTTGTTCTATGTTGTCCCCCCACCCCAGGAATGCATTCATGAGTTTTTGTTGTTGTCGGGTTTTTATGTGGTTGGTTTGTTTATTTGTTTGTTTGTGTTTTGGTTTTGGGGTTTTGGGGGCTTGTTTGGTTGTTGTTTGTTTTTTTTTTCTTTTTTTTTTTTCCTTTGGAAATAGATCCATATTCAGTGGAAAACAAAGAGTTTCCGGGAAAGAGGATGAAAAACCCATCCAGGTGCAGTTAGAGAGGGCGTAGCAATGACAAGTGCTTTAAATGCATATATGTCAGATCACAATAATCTTTCTAAATTGTTTTAGATCCTCATTCTTTTCCTTTCTGGCTTGTTCTGGCAGCAGAGTAGTAACTGGAGCTATAAAAGAGACTTCATTCCCAGAAATATTTTGAGCCAAGTCCATTACTCTTTCTGGCCATCCATGCTTGCCAAGCGTGGTTCATGTTATTAGTGTGAAATGCTAACAGTCTTAAAGAGCAGGACGCCAGCTGCTGAAGCTTTCAGGTACCCAAACAGGAACTCTAGGCTTATTCCACTGAACTATAAAGATGTGCAATATTTATCAAGTTTAAAAAAAAGCAAACATTGTTTGGAGATGAATTAGACAATACATTTCAAACTACTGTCTACACTAACTTCCTGCACTGTCATTTTTTAAAGTAACAACACTCAGAACTCAAAAGGGAATTTTTTTTCTTGATCAATTCTAGATTAATTATGTTAAAACTATTTAATTCTCAGGTATACAAGAAAGTTACAGCAATTTAACAAGGTACTCTTTATCAGCTGAGGTATAGTAACTACTGTTTTTGTATTCTGAGCTTCTTGCAAATGTCCTCACATAATTCAGCTTACTGAGATGTGATAAGACTGATTATGTTACATTGCTGTTACATCGCATAAGTAAAGTTATCAGAGAACTCAGCTCATACAGGATAATGTGGTAAGCTAGCTTAACCTGATCATTTTCAGGGAAAATGCCTATTTTCAGGGAAAGGGCAAAAATAAACTCTGATCCTTCTGTCCTTTTGTTCCCAAGTGTGCAGAGTTTGCAGATGTGCATTTATTTGTTATTTTTTAGCTGGGAACAAAACCCTTTTATACTTTAAAAACTTGGTGCCATTTTCGCAGTCCTGTGTTATTTTCAGTAGGAACTTGGCAGGCCAAAGGAAAAATAGAATCCTCTCAGAAATTCAGCTGTGGGAGCATGGGAGAGTTCAGATGGGAGCAGTACATCCCATCTGAAAGATCTGGAAGATGTAAATGAGGCTATATTTGCTTCAAGTGTCCCAATACATGCAAATAAAGCTATTTCATGTTGGTGCTCCCTCATGTGCCATAAGCAATCCTTTCATGAATTAGCTTTTCCAGACACAAAGTACTAGAGCTACCTGTGGAAATGAAAATAAGAAATATTATACTTTGAAGCTTTCTCTTGATTATTCATTTTTACATATACATTCTTAGAGAACAAAGATTATAGTGATATGTGAACTGTAGTGGTTCTGTTGTGTCTTAAGAAATGACAAATGCAGTATTAGAATCGAATTGTTCAGAAAACCAAAGAAAACTTCTTTATACTAACTACTTTTATTTTGCACCAATTTTAATGATCCTTTATTTAGTTTGATGCAGAAGAGAGAAACTGTCATCTCTTAGTTTCTGTAGTCTGGTCTTCACAAATTATGAGATTGTTGGGTTGGATTTAGGAGTTAGCATGAAGAATGCTTTTCCTATCTGTCTGAGCAGTTCTCAGCAGATTGTATATAGAGGAAAAAAAACTGAAGGAAGGAAGAAAGGTATGGGAGTATAATTTTTGAATCTATAGATGAGGCAACTTTTTTACCATCAAATTATTTTCATTTTGCCAACTGCAGTCTTCACTATCATAAGCAGAAAATGTCAGTACCAGATGGACTATAAAACATACTTAGAAAGCCAAATTCCTCTTTATGCAGTGTAACGCAGACATTATTATAGAGACAAAAAAGAGACTCAGTCCCTTAGCAGCCTGATTTTCCATGTACCCAACAGATATAAAGTTCAAGAACTGTAAGACCTGATGTTCCACTTCCCTACTCTTCATCAATTTTGAGTGATATCACTTGTCATATTTTTATAGTATATTTTTTATATTTTTATAGCAAAAGGATAAGATGTAAGGGCTAGAACCTGACATAAACTTTCATAAAAAAATCATAGTTTTTAATTTTTACAATAATGAGGGTGTTTAGCTTTCTCAACATATTGCCTCTTTCTGAGCAAGGAGTATCAGCTTTTCTCAAAACAGGACATGATCAGCTGACCATCAGGATAAGAAGACCATAATTATTTCCAGATAATACATGCTGTAGGGACTAGCTATTCAGTTTCACTAATTTGGAGAGCTGTTTCCTAGATTAGGCTTTGCTCCTTTCAAGAAGCATAGGTCTTCTTCTCGGTGGACAAACCACCATTAGCTGCAAAGTTGTCTTTAACCAGTAGAAGACAAAGAAAGATCCAATCTCTAAAGTAAAAAATATCTATATAGAACTCAGCCAAAAGAATACCAAATGTTGAAATTCTCTTGGTATGCTGAAACCACTCATCATTGTTCCTCTCTGTTGACCTCTGCTTTCCCAAGTCATAAACAAAGTAAGTTGTCATCAAGAGCACAGGACTTGAGATCCAGTTTACTCACCACTTATATACATTCTTAAGTATTCTTACTTTATCCCATGAACATGGACCATATTGTTTGGAATTATAGCAGGACACTTTCTGAGTTCAAATGTTAAATATGTTTGGGTTTTTTCCCTTCTCTCTTGATTCTAAAAATCCTGAACTTTTTTTGTTGTTGTTGTTTGTTTTTGGTTTTTTTAATTTACAGCCTCCTCTACCAAGACAACCTATGTCAGTTACAGCAATCAGGCAAACTGAGCAGGGATGAAATTCACTGGAAGATCTGCAGGATTGGATCTTGCAAACATAGACTTTACCACCACCAGAATTCAGTCTTGAAAATATCAATAGACTACATTCAAATCAATAGTCAGTCTCCTAAAGAACAAGGATTAAACAAGAGGCAAAAGGCAAAAAGAGACAGGGGAAGGAAAAGTCCAGTTTTATAACATAGACACAGAGTGTCAAGCTTCTGAACTGTTCACTCACAAAAGGAAGCAAATCACAAAAGGAAAACAAATGTTAGCTTGTGAAAAAAAATGCTGTTGAAATAAATCATGTCTGATGTTATATTTGTAAGTACTTTTTTGTGATTGTGACAATTTCCTTTCCTGTCCTACATTGTTCAACTCGTAAAAGAAGATGAGTTTGTTTCTTGTGATGGCTGACTGAATTAAGTCCTGGGTTATGCTAAAATAAATGCAATGGTCAACGCATGCTAATTTTTATACAAAATAATTTATTTCTAATAATAAAGGAATGTTTTGCAAATGTTGAGACTTGTTTTGTTGCAGTTTTAAGGAGAAAAAAAAAAGTCCTTACACTGTTGTCTATTGTTTGTTTAGAATGTGCAGTAAAGGTGGGTGTACAAATAAAATAATAATCATGGCATCAGAAGAATGCAGTGTAAACTCTAAGCATGTGTGTGTGTGTGTGTGTGTGTGCACCCGTGTGTGTATGTACATGCATGCCTGCCTGCATGTGTGTGTGTGTGTGTGTACTCTGCAGTGTGTGAATTTATTTATTCAAAGCTTTGTGACTATATTTTCTAATGGAAGGATTTTTTTCTCCCTTCTTACCCTCAAAGTAAGTGCATTTTATATGTTTGTAAAGTAAAGGAGTCCTGACAGTAATTATTTTGTATGATTGTATTATATTTTTGAATCTCCACTAATAATTTTGATCCTTTTCATTTCTGGAACTTACAGTTTGTAAGACTTTATGACAGCTAGACTGGATTAAGCTGAAAGTCTATTCAGCCTAATATCCTGTCTCTGACAGGGTAGTGTAGCAAATGCATATTTCAATAAAGGTGACTTTGAAATAACAGAAGAGAAATCAGTGGAGAATTTGGAGAGCAGCAGCCTAGTGAATATATGTACTATTGCCTTATAAACACTTACAAATCAAAGAAATATATGTCCACCTCCAATCTTCACATCCTCTGACCCCCATAATTGTGTGAGTGTTAGAAATGATTATACAAAGAGAAAGAGAAATTCCAAATAGATATGTATCATGTTAAGAAAGAATTTTAAAAATACAACTCGGGACTGTCCACTTTGTTGCTATACTTGTGATGTTCTTTAAGACTTTTTTGCTCCATACAGTGCTTACCATTCATCAAGTTGGTGGGTCTTCACATTCAGCAAATTACTAAATATTATGTCTCCTGACTTAGCTGGATGGCTCCTTGTGCTTTTATACTCACAGCAGCTGTAATTTTATAGCATATCTTAAGAGAGCTGTGATGGGTCCTAAATTACATGAATGAAAGTTGAAGTGTCTGAAACTGAATCTCTTTCTATTACAACGTTTAAATTCAAGCACACTCAGCAACTGCATGACACTGAGTTTCCATTTTCAAAACATTTGATAAAACAGACTCAGTTTTCCTCAGAAACTAAATGTCTGAAGTATTATCTGATGATTCCTTTGGTACAGTGAGGTATTGGGTGTTTGAATATGTGACATTTTGTGTGAAATTTCCTTTTTTCACTATGCCACAAGCACATCAAAGCTAAACCAATAAACTAACATGTGCTTACTCTTAAACATATAGGTAATGAAGGTAATACAGTGAAACCTGCAAAATAAATAAATAAATCATAAATAAAGCAGTTTTAGTTCTGTTTTGTTAGTTAATACCTCAAAAAAATTGAAGTTTTCTTGTGAAAATGGATTGATTAGATCAATAATTTAACAAGACAGACTTTCATGTCTAGGATGGATTTCTGAGAAGAGTAACAAGAAGAATCTGTTTTATCTGAAAAGCAACATTTTGACAGTTTCTTTTCAAGAAACCTTTGAAAAGTTTTAATTTTCAATCCAGAACAAAAAAAAAAGTTATATTTATATTATTTTTTATATTTATAATATTTTTATAACAATATGCACTTGACAAAGCAATACATGGAAATTGTATCTACAGCACATTTCATATGCACATAAATACATTTTATATACACATAAAGATTAGCATGATATATAAATATCTTTCAGTTTCACAGTAGTCCAAAGAAAAAGTTATTCTGAACAGATTTACCAAGACCAATATAGGCTTTTTTTGGTTGAACGGTAGGTTAGAAATGGAATGCAAATTATTCTGTGCATTTTCTATATAATTCTGTCAGAAACATGGAATATATTAAGGATATAAGTCCCACTGGTATTAATGTAACGAATCAGATAAGTGAACACACAATATGAATTACATAACGTCACTGGTGTAGAGGCTTCACTTTGATAGCATAGTTTTGTGCAGTTCATGCAATTGCACAGAATGGCCTGCTGAGATTTCACAGACATTCAGGAGCTGAGAACTTGAAGTTTCATAACTAAAATTTTGTGTTGGCACAGTTACTTTTCCCCATCTAAAATTAAGAAATGTCTCTATTGTACAAGCTTAGGCCTTAGTTCTAATAATGGAGAAGCAGACTATTCAATTGCTATTACTGATCATTTTTATGTGATTATGCTGAAACAAATCCATCAGGACACACAACTTTGTTTTGCTGACATCAGAAATAAGTCCTTAATGTTGTTTTGTGGCTGCAGGATAGATACAATGAGATCTGAATGACTCATATATCAGGTCAATGAACCAGAAATTAAACAGAACTTATAGACTATACTTTAACTGTTCTATAGAAAGAGTAATGAAGCAGAAATCCCCTTTTGCAGAAATGCCTGAATAGCCATTTATACAGGTGGGTTTTTAACTGACACCATTACCTCTCTTCCAATTAATAGGTAATTTTTATTACCCAAAACAAAAGCAAATTAAGTAAAGTATTCCTAACATATCCAGTTTGAAAAATCTATTGCATTGGAAGGGAACTTACTCATTTATGCATCTACTTAAAGGTAGAACGTGAAAGCAGAAGACATAGAATGGTGGATGGAGCAGCAGCTTATGGTTTGAAAATGTACATAAATGAATCAACATATGTCACCATCACATCAGCCATTAAGTAAAATCATATCACTACACTTTCAAGTAACTTACATGCCATGGGGCATAATTTAGACATTACATACATATCTACAAATTCTGATTAAATTTTGAAAAGCAAGATTCAACAACGGAAGAGGTAAGCAGTACTTTTCTGGTTTCAATGGTTACTATTCTAATAGCACCATTAGCACTTGATACTGCAATTGTTTGCATCCAGAAAACACCATTGCATTTTTTTATATGCATGTTTCATTTGCTGTGGATTATTACCTCCTGCAATGTAAATGTGAAATGGTCTTTTTCTCTGCAATAAGTAATTTCTTTCAAACTTTTCCCCTGAAATTTCAGTAGCTAATAGGAGACTAAGGTAGATGTATCACTAATCTTTATTATGTTCGTGGGAAAGTAAATTATTGTGATTAATGGGATTTGACAAGTACAAGAATGAGCATATCTTGTCTTTGGACTGCATCCTATACTTCTGAATATATGTAAGTTGTATTGTCTCCTTTTACCCTCCTACTTAGCTTAAAATTTATTTTCTTATTTGGCTTAAATTTACTAGTAAGATCATGAGAGTGGCAAAATGCATTTGATGGAAATAAACTGTTGTATCTTTGTAATGAAAACAAGCTGGCTGATGTGAAAGATAAATTCATCTGGAAACATTTTGATTATGATAACTTAAAGGAAATTGAAAACCTTAGTAATGATTCTATTATGTTTTATCAGGAAATGAACTACAAATTAGGAGTGTGCTCGGCTTGTTTCACTGAAATCTTAAGATTTTCAAAGTTTTTCTGTAAAAGGTTGCTGTAGAATTTTTGTACATTTCATGAATTTTGATAACTGTAAATTCTTCCATCATGTTGAAACACTAAACTAATGGAGGGTAATACTTCTTCTCATTTGACATTACAGTATGATAGCAGGTGGTGAGTTCCCAGAAACTTAATATTAGTGGCACAGCAGCAGGGAAAACAGCAGTGTCCTCAAAAGCTAAAATGTTATAAGTACAGTAAAATGCACACTACCCTGAATGACAAACAAAGCTTCTGTTTGTGTTGCACAAATTACTTGTCTCTTGGTAGAAATAAAGCAATATGACATGCAGAGGAGTAGGGACATAAAATAATAATAATAAAAAAAGAGTAGTGACAGAATCACAGTTACCTAAAAACATTCCAGAAACAGCACAAAATTTTGAAAAGTTACGCTGTCGATGGTCTGTATCAGCTCCAAAGAGTCCACACTGTCAAGGGCACGTGCCATCCCCAGAGTGTGTTAATATTGCATGCTCCACAGAATTGCAGTGAGAAAACATGACAATTAATGGGAACCATCAAAGTTAAGGTTGCATGGGGTAGCAAACAAGAACATATGAATGTAAATAGTATGATGGTGCCTGAAGAATATGCACAAATTCTGCAAAGACCTGCACACACAAGTATTTTAACATTTTATTCACAAGGTATAGGCTATGATCAAAGGCTGCACCATAAGAAAACAAATAAGACAGTTTCTGACTTTCTGCAAATGAATTAGCTCATTCTCTTTTGTTAATGACTAATTCAGTCCTCGGATTTCAGAAAAACTCTGGAGCTTTCCTGGCCTGTCACAACCAAGTCTGAGAGGGAACCAGTCATTATTTTTCAAAATAAAGGGAAAGATTTCTTGCAAAATTGAAATTTTCTCACTTAAAATAACTTTAAATTTGCAGGTCATCAATATATTAAACATATCAAATTAAGTATGCCTGATAGCTTTAATTACTATCTGTTAGAACTGTGTTGGTTTTTCTCTTTATTGGTTAAAGAAAGACAGACAGAAACACACCCCTTGGCCAATACAAGGAGTACAAAGTGTCTTGTTATCACAGTGTCATCTAATATCTGCAACACTGCAAGTGCACTAACTTCATCCTGATCCCAAAGGAAGGAAAACTTGACTTGCAGGGCTGGTGTCACTTCCTGGTTCATGCACATATGTCTTGAAGGCTCTTTGAATAAGTGACAAGCCAAAGTTTACCACTGTTCTGCAAAATTTTTCTGCAAGATTGATGTAATTAAGAATTGCTATGTATAATGCTAGTTTGAAAGCCTTTTTTTTTTTGCTTCCTGTTTATCTCTGTTTCTGGAAGCCATCTGTACCCCCCAAGTAGGCCGCAGTGTCTTTACTGTCTTTGTCATCATTACCACATCAATATCAAATAAGTACAACTTTTCAGAAAATAAAATATTTTTATTTAATATGCAAGTTTTATTTTTCCTAATTTTGTAGAGAGTTGATGAACTTTTCAATAGATATGGTTTGATTTGACTGGTCACAGTCTTTGATATAGCTCATAGTAGTTCTCCTGTGCTCCCTTTAGAGTGCTTTATCCAAGTATTGCCCTTGGTATCATGAAAGAAAACATATCAGTGGAGTAAAAGCATGGAAAAAAAGAATAAATATGAGGAATAAGAGCATGAAAGCTGCTTAAAGAAAGTAAGACAACTAGGGAAAACATTCCTGGCTAGAGACACTACTGATTGCTTTCTTTTGGGGAATAGAATAACCATATCTAAAGACAGATTCCACAGGCTGCTGCTGGAAGTCTGCCTCTGTGGCTGTATTCTTAGGAAATCTTAATAACTGGATTAGACTTTGAATGCTATCTATATTTTTATAGAATTTCAATAAAATTTGCAAAAAAAAAGTGAACATGTGAAAGCAAATATTGGAAATGCATATGGTATATTGAACAGCCAAACTTTTGGGGACTTGCTTGTTGGGATAGGAAATCTGCATCAGAAATGAACCTATCCATACTTATATTTATCTATCCATTTCTTTACACATCTCACATATTGCAGACTGTAAAGAGTAAACCTCAATATTGCTTGTCTACTCTTTTTAAATCAGATATGCACTTCTTCCAATGTGCATAATTTTGGGAGGATACAGACCTGTAAACATAAAAATCCATATATTCTGCCCTAGCTTCACATAGTTTTTCATCATAAGTGATAAACATTTCTGAAAACAATGTTGTTTATTTCTTCATTTCTATACTTCATACACTTATCTGAAAATACAGACCAAGTTGCAATCATTTTGATATAGAGGTTATAATTTCTTGTGAGAGCTTCTATTCTTTGTCACCATCTGCAGTGTGATCCTGAACAAGGAATGACAGAAAGATTAGTTTTATACAAAATTCAGGATATTTTTTACCGAGTGACAGCTATGAAGCACACAATTTGCAAGATAAAATAATGATAATATGATTATTTGAAATGCCAGACTGATGGTACTTTATAAATTACTGCCTAAAGCACTGAAAGTTTAGGGCAGATGCCTTGAAAGTGTCTCCTGGAGGTAGTTTCAAATGTCAGTGTTTCAGAACCTGTTTCTTCACTTAAGAAAAATGAGCTGTTACTTCAAGAAACAGACCACATATAAAACCAGAAAAGAAAGAAACAACAACACTGGCAACAACATAAATATTATAGGTGAAAGAAAGGAACCACTTGTTTTCTTAGAGGGTCTGATTAATTCAGTGACTTTTATAGTTATGTGCATGGCTTTGCCAAGAAAACAGGATTGAGATAGTATAGGTAATATGCTCATGAAAAGTAATCATACCATGCTCTCAGTTTGTTCTACAATATGCTCATGAAAAGTAATCACACCATGCTCTCAGTTTGTTCTACATACAGAGCAGAGCTACACATACTTAAAGTACTATGGCTTCCTCCATGGTGTTTTTTTCTTTAAAGAATCATGCTCATGATCACTTTGTAAAAAGCCTCCTTAAAATATATCATGCTTTGCTTTCAAGAGAAAGGAGGATCAGCCTTTCATAGGTAGATGACCCCTTTTTAATGAATCCTGTGTGTCCACAGGAGGGAAGGTGTACTATCAAGGCAGGTGCTTGCACTTTTTCCATCACTGGATCCTACTGTTTACCTCTTAGCACCAAGACACCTGACAGAGCTTCTGACCTATGTTTGATGAGGTCGTGCTTGGAAGCCAGGTTTTCTCTAAGCAACATTAATGACAGCAGAATGTTTTCTGTGGTAGGAAAACATTACTGAAACTATTTCCCATCTGGGTGAATTTCCTGTAGATATGAAGTCAGGGATCAAAGACAGACCTTTTATGGAGAGCAAAAGTGTAATGTCAGCTTTCCTGCCTGGTACAGCAGAGTTGATCTACCAGCTGCCAGGGCCAAAGGGCTGGTGTGCTACTGATGCAAATGAGACTCACAGCTCTCTGGTGTGGGGAAGCAACACAACTCATGCAAAAAATCCCTTGCATAACATGGGATTTGCAACACATCCTGATGCAAGATGTAGATGTTACTGTTTATCCAGTAAAGTGACAGTAACTGGTAGATCACGGGTTTTTCTTTCAGTTAAATAATGAAATTCCCAATAAATAAGCCTCTCCAACCTCACATGGGAGTTTATGAAGTTAATTTTACAATAAATGAACTCACAGTTGCTTATAGACTTTAAACTGAAGAGGCTGGTATCAAATCATTTTCAAGGTTCCAGAATATGTTTCACTCAAATCTGTTTTCTGCTGAAAGCTGAATTTGACAACATTCAAATAAGCAATACACAGCCAGGACTGGAAATTTTACATGGAGTAGACTGAGTAAGACTTTCAGAACTCCCACGGCACTCCCACACGCCGCACCCTGGAGCCCCAGTCCAGCCCCAGATAGGCTGGAACACCATAAATCCTGCCTGGAGGTGGGAGCTGTGGCAACAGGGGGCCAAAGCACATAAAAGTAGCACCATGTGCTGCCATCATTCTGGAGTCCTTTAGCTGGATTTACACTGGATCTAGGGGTGGTAGCTATAATTTTCTCTTTTTTCTCTCTTTCAGTAGTTCTTCTTCTTTTCCTAATGCCCTTTCTTAATATTTTGAGTAACTTAAGACCGGGTCAGTTGGATTTTGCTAAGTTGTATGGGTTAGCATGTGCTAAGTCAGTGCTTTGAGGAATGCTTTATTTTGATTGAATGTTGCCCTTAAACTTTGGTGAAGTTCCCTTATTGACTAAAGTTTATCAGTAAAATTACCTCCTGAGAAAATGTGTCCTTTCTCTCTTTCTTAACATTTTAAGAGTAACTGAAGGGTTTCAGTGGGTGAAATTTTTGAGCCTTGTATATTTTTAAAACAAAACCCCTTCAATGAATTCAGAGCTCGGAGCCTGGGGTCTTGCACCAGGTATCCCTGGTTTCTTTTCTGATATAAAATGCAAATAACAATGTGCTGACATGCAAAGAGATCAAAGCATTCCATCAGCCATATCTGTGCTGAAAAAAAAATTAATCTACAGAGGTACTATTCCTGCACAGGGGAAAAAAANNNGCGGAGAGGAAAAAAAAAAAGAAGGGGGGGGGGGGGGGGCAGAAAATCTCCTTCAGTAAGATAAAACAAATTATCCAGCATTCTGCAAAAATAAATTAGTATATCCTACAAAGAATTGCTGCCTGTTGGCATTTTGTGCATGATAATTTCCATATTTTAGTTAAAATACTGCTGAACCTGGTGAATATTTTAATCACAATAAAATAGCAACATTTTTTTTCTACTATAGTTCTACTCCTTACTTACAAACTTTTAGCTTATGACAGCAAGCAGACACTAACAGAAGCCCAGGATATAGGCAGAAGTCAATCCATGTGAAGCTGAACGATTTCAGACATGTATTTCCCTGTGTGAAAGGATCTGGTTAAACTAGTATGTTCAAGACAGCCCTTAGAGCCCCCTCCAACAGAATATGAGTTTAGTAATATCAGAAACTGGTGAGAGTCTCCATCAACACATTAAAATGTTTGGTTCCGGTAATAAGTCCCTAGTCTGCATGCTCAGAAGCTGCCCAAAGAACATAAATCCATATAATCTGTTCTACAATATACAGTCTGTAAGAAGTTTAAGAGGTGCATCAAATGCTGCATGCACTGTTCATACCATTGAAATACAATCATTTATCTTTTTGACCTAGGTGCTCATGGTTGGAATACTGTAGCAGGATGATATATTCTAATTATTAGCATAGTTTGCATTTGATCAGCAGTATCTGAAGAAGGCACTTGGGTTCACAGAAAGTATATCCAGAGGAGCGCGACTGGTGAGTCATCCTTAAAGAAAATGGTAGAAGTACTGAGGCTCTCAGATCACGTGTCATTATTCAGCACTGCTGTAAGGTATCAATTTCAGTACAATTTTTGAGAACAATCTGGATTTTACTTGATTTTGGAAGCATTCTTTCATTCTCCAAACTACCGGCTACACCACTAGCCTGCAACTGAGATGCATCCAGTTTGTAAAACTCCCTGTGTGTAATTCACAGAAAACAGGAAAGAAGTGATTGGCAAACATCAACTATGTTTGGTAACTGTGCTATCTGCTTAGCTTGCCTGTGATCAGAAACACCGAGAGAACCCAGGACTAAAGAATTTCTCCAATGAAATACTGTATGGTTGGTCTAGAGGCATCTGCCTGCCTGTTTGTTTAGAGCAATTCAGACTTGCCAGGCCAGGGCGATCGACCTGCAGCAGACATTTATTAATTGACCTTGTCACGGTAGTCTGTGTTCTGATGTAAATCACTATCTTTTGACTATAATATGCATCTCAGATCTGCAGGTGTACTGAGCACAAAGTCTAAGAGATCTGAGACTTAGGAACTGAAGGCATTTCAACCTTCAGGAACTTATTTCTATTCAGAGCTCCTATGACCCCCAGGGAGCCATCCAGTGTAATTGTTTTTTGAATGGCTTCAGTGATTTTTCCTTAATAATAATGCCCACTAGGCTGCTCCATGCACTTCATTTTTTTTCCATGAAAAAGTTCTTCATGACGTCTGCATGCAGTGTTCATACCATTTTGCTTTTTTTTGTTTTTTTATTTTTTTAGTTTCCTATTATTTCTAGAAGCTAAGAAAAACTGAAACTTTTGATTCTATGTATATGTCACTTCATGTTACCATATGTCTCAGTATCATACTTTAAGCTGATGAACTAATGTCCATAGTTTAGTGCAGAAGCCAGTATTACTGGCCAATGTCCATACATGTACAATGTATGGCTAGCTGATGGTAGGTTTTGATTATGATTTACTGAGAAGTATTCTATAGATATCACTTATGAACAATGAAAAGAACTAGATTCTTCTCAATGTGAAGTTAATCCAAGGTTTTCTGAAAGATACTGGTGTGTCCTGAGAGTTGAGGGCATTTAGGTCTCCCTGAAAGATCCAAGAGGCTACAAATTTAATAGGAAGCGTATAATCTCCTTGTCACTAAATTAACACTGTCTAAAAAAATAAACCTGACTATTATAATAGGTTGTCTGCCACATCCAGTTCCTGAACTGGTATTTTCTGGGAAATAGGAAGAGAATAAATAGCTGAGAGCTGTGATGGAGATTATGACTTGTACACAGTGCCTAGTACCTGTAGCAATTCCAGAGAGCTATGTTACTTTGAGGAAAATGCACAAAGCAAAATAGGTGTTACAGTGCTGCATTCAAAGGGTCAGATTGAAAATTAAAATCCACTAAAACCCAGTTCAGTGTACAACTTGGTTTTAAATGGCCCTGAACTGGAGTGAAGCTCTTCATTGACCACAAAATGAAGTTAAACCAGCAGTATTTCTCCAGAATTATAGTTCAGCTAAAATCATGATGATCCCAAGGGTAGATATTTTGGGTGCATTTGTTGTGTGTACATGTATTTCTGTGCACATACAAATTTACCAGGCTCTTGAATGTGAGTCTTCCTACAATTTTCACCTGGTCTTTGTCCTTCATTCTCCACTTAAGAACGCTCTCCTCAGCCTCAGGGTCAGGCTGCAGTTTCTCTCTAGTTCATCAATCCTGAATAACAGACACAGGGAAAGGGGTGGAAGGAAAGGGACTGGGCAAAATGGTGCCCATTGTCTGCACTGAAGAAGAGTTGAAAGCTAACATTTGCTCTACTGTAGAACTCCTTGCAGTTTGAATTGTAGGACTTTCCAGTAGGACTGATTTGAAGGAATTTAAAGTTAATGAATCAGCTAATGAGCCATTGATTACCTGAAATTAAAATAAATGATAGCAAGTCCAGGTACATATGAATCTCTACAAGAAATCAAAAAAAAAAAAAAAAGAATAGATCTCAGGTCCATATGTTGGCTTGGCCTGAAGACACCCTGTTGTATTGTGTAATGTACAGTCCCAGAACTAGACATCCAGGTTTCCAAACACTGTCTTTGACTGACACAATCCCGAGCACATGAGGAATAGATCACAAACCCCTTTCAACCTCAGGACCTAATAACATAAACCAGGTCTTGATTCTTTAATAAATATGTATAAATGTCCAAAGACATTTTAGTTAGACAATTCTCTCTTCTGCAAAATACCTATAGCTGTGTAGCAAAAATACTGTCATTTAGGACCAGCAAGTACAGAAAGAGCATCTCCAAAGTTGTTGACACATTCCTTGAGGAAACCTTTCAGACAAGCAGATTTTCTTAGACATTCCTTTATCAGCTCTGTATTTGTAATATGTAGCAAATGTTCAGCAATACAATTCCTATTGAGAAGCTGTAAAATTGTGTTTTAGTTAACTCTCCAATAGTTGCACCTTTTCAGTTACACTGACAAAATTGAAATATCTTTTGTTCAATAAAAATAGGCACTTGTAGACTGATATGCATCTGGAGAGCAAATCCTTTGGAGGAGACAGATATTTCCATTGTGAATACAGTTATCTTTAATTTATATTTAGCTTAACTGGAAAAAAAGTTCTCTTTGGAACAGAATAAAATATTCTTTCAGTAAATGGAGTAGCTTAAGGATAAAAAAATGATATTATAATTAAGCTGTATGATGAAATGATGGCTAAGAATATATATCTAGTGAAACATAGATAAGAAAGTCTTAAACTTCACAAGTAGTGTAATTATAGACCAAAAATCCAAAGATTGATTCAATCAGTCCTACAAGTCCTACAATGTATGTTAAAGTGTCACAACTGTGTTTACAATGAATAAAACTACCATGAAATGTATAAGTTATCTGAAATGTATAAATTACAAAAGTGCCTAATTAACTAAAAAAACCCAAAATTTACTGTGTATAGGGATTTTCTTCATGAACACAAATATCTGCAATTTGATCTGAAACCTCTTAGCTATTGAACAGTGAATTACCCACCTTCTCAAAAAACAACATCTATAGGTTGATAAAATTTTGTTTAAAATGTTGATAAAAATTCTTTCTAAATGTTTCTTTAACAATAAAGACTAAAAAACTCAGATAAAATAATGATAATTACATTAGCAGAACCACAAATTTATTAGTAATCAACACTTACTTAGAGATATTTGCTGCTAAATATTTTTTAGGAACTTAGTTTTAAGATATATATTTTTCTTCATTTATATTAAAATGCGTAGTAAAATGGAACACTGTTTGCTTTCCAACATAATGTAACTGACTTTTCTGAATAATCTCTGAAAATAGGGACCTAGAAGTTCTGGTGACCACTGATTTTAACACAAGGCAGTAATGTGTCCTTCCTGCAAAGAAGGCAAATTATATGTAAATATTTGAAGAAAGTACAAACAGGACAGAACCAGGATATTTTCGGTGGTGGCCACTGACAGGAGCAACGACAATAAGAAGAAAATGAAACACGGCAGGTTCCCTCTGACCACCAGAAAACTTTTTTACTGTGAGGTTGACCAATCATGAGTGCAAGTTGCTCAGAGATTTTATGAAGCCTCCCACCTTAGAGATATTCAAAAGCCATGTTCCTGGGCAACTAGCCAAGGGTGTCCTTCCTTAAAGTAAGGGAGTGACCCAGATGGTCTCCAGAGGTCCCTTCCAACTGACCTATTCAGTGATTCTGTGAAATGTCACCATTAAACTTTTAAAAGCCTGTTTCAACACCAAGCCCACCTTTTAAAAGCCAAACAACTAACTACATAGACAGATACTTGGAAAAATCAATGTAGTTTTGCATGTACAGATATGAAGGGTTTATTCTTGGAAGAGAATCATGTAAATATCTTTAAACCTTAGAAAACACTTTTTAAAATCTTGGCAAGTTTTCTGTTAAAGCATAGAGATTAGAATGTTACCATGGATCTTTAAAGACTTGTGTAAACTTCTTTGCTTTATTGAAGGTACCTTCAATTTTAAAGGCCTAGAAATCCTTCTGGAACTATCTCCTAAAATTCTTACAGCAGAATGGAGGGAGTCATATTTCTTTATTCTACATGGATGAAACCAAGACAAAAACATGAAGGCTGAGAGACATTCTAATACTACAGCAAGTGGGGTCATAGAAGTACACTGTCAGCTGGTCAAGAAAACTCACCTAAAAGAAGTAGCAGAATAGGTATAACAGTTAAAGTCATAAGCTTTCCCAAAACAGGAGAAATTATATTATGTTTTCTAGTACCACAAAAGACATATGCTTGAGTACTCAAACTATGAAAGCTTTAACTTGACAGAAATTAAATCACTTATTGCAGATTCTTTATTGTGTTGGGTGCATCGATAATGCTTATTTTATTTCTCTCTTGATATAGGAGTCCCTCTCTTTTTGCTCTTCTATGAAAACACGTATTTATGATTTCTCCTTGGTGATGGGAAATGGGTCGGGTTTATTTCTAAGGTTTTAGACATGTGTTCTATGAACATTGAAGTAGGTATTCTCTAGTATATTTCTGATGTTTTGAAACAAAGAAAAATTTATGTGTTCATTAAAATAACCCAAACAGCTAATTGCCTGCTTAGCTGGCATACAACATGTAGATGAATTTTCATGTTTTAATGTTTCACTTATCACTAGTACTAAAGCTATCATAAATTTAAATAAGAAATAATTATACGTGTGCCATCTGGTTTAAAATACTTAGGTTAAAATTTGTATAAAATGGTAAAGGAGTCAGCAGTCTCCATTGACTTCAAGACTATTGACTTGATGTAACTCTAGCTTGCTCTATGCTCTGTAATATGTCACCTTTTAATTACTCTGTTCCTGAATCAATTCTCATTTTGGCAGATGAGCTGAACAAGAATATAAGAGATTTCTTTTTCTTGTAAATTAACTAGCTGTTGGTTACAGCATCCTGATACTAAAAGGATGCAGGAGATAATTTATTCAAAGCAATGACCAACAGAAAAAATCCATGTAGAATCTTTTTTCATGCACAAGACATTACATAATCTAGATAATAATCACAGCTAGAAAATAAAGGCATGAAAAAACCTCACTATAATTTGCAACAGGCTGTATTCATGCAACTGTGTAAGCATTGATCAACCATGCAGTGAAATAGTATATAATAGAAGTAACAGTGTACTCAATTAGAAACCAAGCAGTGAAAATAATGCTCAAATTCACGAGGGGGTTGCACGTAGTGGTACCTTAACTTTAGGCTTTTGTTTCTGCCAAAGAATCCACAGATCTAAATCAACTGCACAGATTTCTCAAGAACAGAACTGGTAGAGTACCTCTGAATGGGCTCTGTAAAAACAGGGTCCTATGGGGAAGCATGACTACAATAACTAGTTGGAAATGCACAAGACAATGGGATCACCAAAATCCTTACCATGACAACATGGGACCTTTCATCTGGTCCCAGGGATTTACAGCTCTGGCCTCTCATCAGGGACAGATGCACTTTGGGAAACCAAGATATGTAAATCTAGGCAACGTTAATCTTTCTGGGAGACATGAGAGGACGATGTCAGTGCTGAGGCGCTCACATTTTTCAGTGAAGTAAGGACCCTGTCTTTGGAAGCACTCCATTCCAGAGGATCTGTTCACATAGTGTGGCACCTCCTAGGTTATGGAAAGCTGTGAACATGAACATGGCATGAGGGTAGGGAGGAGAGATAATGAAGCAGGATCATCCTCTGAAGTGCTTCACTGTAAAGAAAATACTGATAATTTTGTTGGGGTTTAGAGAGGAAAGAATGAGAGCGTTGAGCCCGTTCATCCTCAAGGAGAGACAACTGTGAGGGAATGTGCCAAGAGGATGGAACCAGGTTCTTCTTGGTGGCGCCAAGTGATAGGACAAGGAGCAATGGGCAGAAACTTATACACAGAAAGTTCCATCTGCATATGAGAAAGAATTTCTTTACTGTGCAGGTGCCTGCACACTGAACAGGCTGCCCGGAGAGGTTGTGGACTCTCCCTCACTGGACATATTCAAGAACTTTCTGGACAGTATCCTGTGCAATGTGCTTTAGGATGACCCTGCTTGAGCAGGAAGTTTGGATGAGATGACCTGCTGTGCTCCCTTTCAACTCTATCCACGCTATGATTCTGTGATTCCGCCCTAATACTGATCAAGGGCTCAGATATTTTTTGTACAGGACTTACTCCCAATATGCCTCATTGGCATAACCTCGTCTCAGTGTCCTGAGGAATGTTTAGTTGTGAGAAGTATATGTGAGAACGTCAACATAGTAGAGCTGCACAGGATAAGGAGGGTAAAGCTGCAGAGGCAAAAATTTTGAGATGATGAATATCAGCAGCTCAAGAATAAAAGGTGAAAACTATTAATATGAAAATACAGAAAAATCTTAAAGGAAAAATGCAGGAGACAGGAAATCAGCAAAGGCCAGGCCACTCCAAAGAACATCAGGGACAATGTTTTCCACCTGAGTAGCATCTGCATCATGAGCCAAAAATCATTACTTGGCTTTTGGGAGAGGTGAGTGCATTAATGCCTAACCCAGCAGTTAATTGTAGCTATCTGTTGTGTGCACTAGGTAGTAAGTGTGCACTAGGTAGTAAGGAGTTCTTTTATATTAATGAATTGTTTTATACAGTGAAGAACATTGATTTCACACAGTGGAACCCTGAAAGTGTAAATTTCTGTCCTCTCAAAATTATCTTTTCTCAATATATCCTGTATTGTCTTCTGTTTCAGAATCAGCTTGTTAAGTGGTTTGGGATAGATAATCTTTGTTCTATACTTGCTCAGTATCTACCAGCATAGCATTTTAGCTCACAGGTTCAGTCCGTCAGTATTATTTTGATACCAAAAAAAAAAAAAGATAATATTAGGTCATAAAACCCTACAAGTTCTTTGTCTCCTTGCAGAACTAGTACTCACCAAGGCAGAGCTATTTGAATTGACATCAATCCAAAACTAATACAGGAAACAAAGCAAGACAACACTGATCCAAAATACATCTGATGAGAAGTAAACATCAAGCAAATGAAAGAATGCAGTAATATGGATAACATCATTCTTCAGTGAAATGCAATACAAATTATCTGAACATCAGCCTCATGAGAAATCTATTCAAGGTGTGCATTTGGGGGGAAAAAAAAATAATTTTAATGGGGAAAGGGTAGTCAGGCCATGGAACATGTAATATCCATACCCTGCAGGTATGCCTAGTCAGGATTATAGAGAGCTATATTAATTTTAAAAAAAATCAACATAAACCAACCAAACAAAAAAACCCCATAATTTTAATCAGCAGCTTAGATAATGTGCATCCCAATGTGCTAGACTGATAACTGTGAAAAGTCTGAAGGTGTTGTGGATGCTATGCATATACTTAGAGAAAAAAGGAAGGTCTACCATAAAATCAAAATAATTTAAAATTATACTTCTTTTTCAGAACAAAACAATTGACAAAAATAATACCACTGAAAACCAATGAGAAACTCAAGGAATGTATATGCATTGAATCTGTTAAACAAATGTAATATACCTGCAAAAATTTAGATCCCTCTTTCCATGGTTGTTTGAATGGAACAGTGTGAAGCTGAAAAAGCAAATATCGAAATCCAGTCACTCTGTCCTGATCGCTGAAGAGTCAAGTCTGATTGCTATATTTATAAAAGAAATTGAAGGGGGTTTTCAAATTATCCAGACAAAAATTCTTTCTGTTTTCCTTGATACCTGTAAATGGCAAAGCTGATCTATTTTGTTGAACAAATAGCAAATCCATGTGCAAAGTGATAATTCATTTATAACGTTCTTCGTATAGAGGACTATGAGATATTGCAGAAGAAAACAAAGAGCTGTCTAAAGAGATTTCTGAATCACTGAATTGCTGTAGTCACAGTGTGTTAGGAAATGAAAGAAAGTTGGAGGATAACATTTCTGTATCTGTTCAACATATACCTTTCAACTAAACTAAACTTTTCATGCTTTTATTTTTTTCCTCCTGCAAACTCAAACATGCAACTTCCTTAACTCTTCTCCCCGAGAGAGAGATGAGAGAAGTTATAAATAAAGATGTATATACATGCAAACTAAGGTCTTTTCATGTGCCGGATTAAGTAGTAATCTGATGTTGACATCAATTCTTCTGTTTCTATGCAATTAGATGATTTTGAACCATGCAGGAACAATCTGAAATTATCAGTTTGGGAGGAAAATGTGAAAAGAAAAGAAAATATGGATTCTACATGCGGTAGATTAGATCTACATAGAAGTCATTAAAAGGGGGCTATTGAATGGAAAATACAACTATTGCAACAGAGGATGTTTAGGCCTGAAACCTAAAATGAAATAGGGTACTATGCTGAAGCTGATCAGGAGAGTCAACTGAGCTAAAAATAACAAAATAGAAAAGTTTTAAAACAGATTTATTATTGTAATTATATAATAAATCTTAGTATGCAAATAAGTATGATTATGTGTATGAACAGCAGAACTAGGATGCTGTTATTTTTTGGGTTATACAATAAAGAGATGGTTAGTCATCCCAATATGGAAAATCTTTGTGATTAAAATTAATATTGTGCTATCAGTGTAAGTCTAAATGTTATAGAGAATGTATCCTATCAACAGGAAAAATGGCTGGTTGAGTTCTATCATCAGCATAATTTGCTTCTGTATTAATAGATTCATAGATTACCTACCAAAAAAGGGTCATGTAGTCTGACCTTCTGTAAAGGAAAGGAGATCTTCTGTAAAGGAAAAAAACTTTCCTAAATTAAGTCCTGTTTGAAGTTGAACAAGTCTTCTGGAAAAATGAAATAAAATGTTATCTCAGTTTAAAAAATCTGAGTGATGATAAATCTACCAGTCCTCTTAGTAATATGTTCCAAAGGTTAATACCTTCACTATTAAAGAAAAAAAAAAAACCTCCCTTTTTTTTTCTCCTAACCTGAATATATCTATATTTTACTTTCTGCTTAGATGTGCTGGCACACTGACATCTCTGGTCTCTTTATAACTACTTATAGGCTGTAATGAGGTTGCCTTTTAACCTCCTTCTTGTTAAACTATAGAGATAGAATTTCTGGAGTCTTTCACTGTATGACTTTTTAGTTAATCTTTTAATCATTCCTGCAACTCTGCCATGAGCAAAGCATCTTTTTGACTATTCTTGAATGGAGGCTTCAGGCACGGACAGAAGCTCAGTGGAATGTGGAAGTCATTGGCTCAGTGACAAATGCACAGACTATACTTATACTACTAAAGCTGTGCTGCCTGGGAACAATTCCAGGCCTCCAAACCAGGAGTTGCAGTTTCTCCTGTGTCCCTGTGAGTGATGAACTCTTCCCGTGGGGTGCTGTTATACTGCACTGTATTGGACAAAAGTATCTTCTGGATTTCCTGTGATACACCCTTGGCCTCAGGATGAAGCTGTTGTGCTTGCAAAATTGTATTGTTTCATAGGCTTTTTGTAGCATAACACTAAGTATCTGTTTTTCAAGTATAACATTAAACATATATAGCATATAAGTATCTGTTTTCCTTTCATGAAGTGAAATGGACATGAGGCAACATGAACAATCAGGGAAGGTCTTCAAGGATAAAACAGGGTGAAGGAGGCAATTTTGTGCAGTTTCAGTCCTTTTATTTTTCCCGAGAGAGAATAGTCCCTGGAGCAAAATAATGAGTTTTACATCTAGATTATATCCATAAGCAACCAGTTGGTTTGCTTCAAAAGAGAGTTCGGAATGAACCAAATTACATACATAGTGGGTCAGGGAATCAGATCCCAGGGAACGAAGACATTTGACAAGGAAAACATATGTCCAGTCTCCTATCATTCATGCCAGTTCTTATCTGTGCAAGAACATAGATATTTGTCTATTTGCCCAGAGAGAAGCTCCACTAGAAGTTTGAAACATCTATTGCTTCTCAAACTGGTATCTCACATACTGTCAGTATATCCTAGAGAATAGTTTACAGTCTTCTACTGGGAAAACCGTCGTTCTGTGTTAAAGCCTATAGCTGTTTGTCTAATGGGAAAATTGGCCTATAACATTTTCCAGCTGTTCTTAATTAGATAGGTCCAGAGCGTTACCCTCATTTGTTTCAAAGTATGGTAAAATAGAAGAGCTACTGCACTATACTTCTGTTTATTTATTTTTTTTCCCAGTAATGAGCAAAACTGTTATTTCTGAGCTGAAAACTTTCTGCCTCATTCAGAGTTAATATTCTAAAGCCTTCCTATTCAAAACTAGAACATGCTAAAAGTGGAGTCAAATCATTATTTTAAAAATAAGTAATATTAACATTTATTTAGCTTTGATCATAGAATGTCTAGATGTAATTTATTGTCATTTCACAAAACATTTTCAGACTTCTAAGCAGTTCAGTTGTGTCATTAAGTCTTCTGGTAAGTCATCAGGTGCTTGAGTCTACTGTAGTTCATTTATATATGAATGATACTATAATATCATAAGCCAATACTAAGGCTTAGATATGATATATAGCATCAAGTTTATCACAAGTCTGTCCTCTGAATACTGATTTTTATTTTTTTAAGAGGAAATTGGAAAGTTTTAGCAAATCCAAAGATCAGTGTAGTTATCTGCCTTTAAATTTAAATTTGTAGTTCTGCATTAAATACTGAAGATCCCCGTTTACTGCATGATGCTACCATTGTCCTGAAGTCCATGCACAAGGTAGCTTCATTATTCTGATCTAAAAAATTCAAGACAAGAGAACCCTTGGAATTTCTTGAACTATAACTACACCTTAAATATACCAGAAACAGTATCTTGTTTGGCTATAGGAAATTTTATATACCTAGAATCCACACTGCAAACTCACTCCAAGAATTAAAGATAGGACAGTCTCACCTAACTTCAGGTGCAGACTATGTGAGTATCTACCTCTAACCAAGTCATACTATGTTCCTTTTATTATGGAGACTTGAACTAATCCATATTGTCTTAAAGAAGATACCTCAAGAAGAGTTAGATGACTTGCATGTATTTGTCTCCTTTGACTATAAAGGAATCTACATAATTACCTTTAGTGTGCATTTCACCATGTAGTGCAACTCCCACTCTGAAGTTAAGACTGTTCTTTGAAAAAAGTGAGTTGGGATCATGTTTTGGTTTCAAAGCAAGAGAAGATAAACTATGCTTCTCTCCCTTCTTTACCCACAGGTCTCTTCCTATGGTAATATAATATACAGTTCATCTAATGCTTGATGAGTTGTAGGGGGAATATTCAGTGGTCAGCCTTCTGGACAAACTCTTAAGAGTCTGCTCTTAAGAATAGTGAATAAGGAAGCAAAGTGCTTCATAGTGAGTGATTTTGACCCTAATTCTGTAGTGTTTGTCAGGGTACTATATCAAGTATCATTTCTAAATTCTTCACATCAGTAACTCTCACTGTAAGGTGAAAACAATACTATGCAAAATAATTTAATGCTTTTAGTTCTTACTCACAAACATCTTTATATCCAGCTTCTTGATAGATGGCCTTACAAGAAGGCTCAGAGGTAATATGCTTTGCAGATTTGTGGACTAAAGCCAAGTGGCTGGAGCATCATATTTATAATGACTGATGTGATAACTGTCTTGCATAATAGGGAACAAGCACATCTTCTGTTTGCAAGAACATCAATCTCTCTAATTTGTTTCTCTGTAGGTATTTGTAAAGGGCGAGTTCATTGTTACCTAAAGACTATTTTTAAAATGCTTCCAAACTTTCTGTTCCAGTTGAAATCTATGCATTTCACTATTAAACAAGACAATCAGACTAACACAAGCTGACACTACACAGGGCAACTCATTGCTCAGAAAATGTAAAATGACAAGATCTTTGTCCCTTTGATGAAAGAATATGCTTTTTGGAGAAGAAATTAAAAACTTATAACAGCATATACTGTTATCTTGTCCCCTATTCCTCTAAAATGATAAACAAAGAAACAAACACAGAAAATGAGGTACTTGTTTACTGGCTTATGGCAGTAAAATACTTCAGCTGCTTGAGGATTTGAAGCGTGTGGGGGTTTTCTCCACTTACCTGACAACAGCTGAAATACATGTCAAGGATGCCATAACTCACCTTTACTGGCAAGGCGTCAGCTGCTTTTCCTTCAGCTTGATCGAAGACTGATATAATTATGTGATGAACCTTCTACCTGCTCCCTATCTGATGAACTCAGGAAAGAAGTATTCAGAGGAGATCTTGTCCCTCCAGCAAAGATGCCAGCCTGTCCATAACATAGCTGCAAAATTTTAGGTTGCAAGAAATTCATTAACTAAGCCTGTTTAAGAGAAGAATATCATCATTTTTCACATCTAGAATGAAATTATCTCTATCATGACAGGCTGTCTCCAGAGCAAGGACTTTTATCCCTCCTGTGGAAGCCTTTGTGTTTTCCCTCACCTGTTCAGCAATGAAAGTGCATGTCTGAGGTTTGGTTTTTGTTTTAGGCTCATTACAGATGTCTGCTTGTTTCCTTTTAAACCTGATATTCATCACTCCAGTATAACCTGTCTCACTGGCCTATTTAGTACTGCTTTTTGATTTTGCTCACTGAAATAACTGGAATCTCAGTTTTAATGACTTCTGCATTATCAGCAGTTTTGATTTGCTTCCTGTACTGCTGCCCTGTAGGTAATTTGTATTATTTGAAGGTAACACATGGCCAAGCAACTATACCTGGCAAGTTCAATTACCATTAAACTAAGATAGACTTAATTTCTACTTTTTGCCCTGTTTACATTTTCTGACTTGTACCTTCAAGCCCTCTTTCCATTTGTAGTCTGTCCATGCAGAAATGAACTGTAGAACTGTGATACTGTTAAATTCTCAGAAAATGACGCAACAGAAATATTTAGCTACTGAAGAAGTGAAATCTTTCACCCATGTATTCCAGATTATTGGATAATAAATGGTGATAACAGACAAATATAATATTTTTATGTGATCAGTTTAGTTGGTTGCCTTCTCTTATAGCTACTAGTGATCATCTACTGTGATCTAATAGTATTTTATTTGCCTCAAGGCTTGAAAAATAAATGTTTTGAAATATTTTTCCCTTTTTGATATTAAACTCTCAATTTTTAGTAATTTCATGTATTTTTAGGATTTAATTTCAATATATTAAAGGTCTTTTCTTGTTTTGAACCCTTTGTTAGAAAGCATTGATGTTTCAGAGTATTAGCTGTCTGCTGTTCTACTCTTTGATGAAAATATGTCAAAAGGCAGATCCTATGCTCACATGGGAAGGATGGGTTATTTCTATACAATATTTTCATTCTTGTTTTTCTCTTCTTGCACTACTTACACTGCAATATAGTATGTCCTTTGATATGATTTAGTAAAAGCCCTCTCCCTTACTTAAACCTACTGTAAGATACATGAGATATATACACACAAGTAGATGACGGTCACATACAATTTCATAATACAATTTTGTTTAGTATGGGTGCTTTATTGCTCACTTGACATCCTGGGGGGTTAATCAGAAGCTTTACAGCAGAAAAATACAGATGTTGTATCCAAATGTTTCTCATGGACTCTGAGATAAAAGATATATATCCTAATGATGGTTTTCTTTGCTTGTACTCTGTATTTTCCTTTTGCTCTGCCTGATCACCCCTTCATACCATTTTCCCTTTACAGAGCACATCCCTTTGTTTTGAAGAATGATACAGTCTTTTCTATCCTCCAGAGATTTCTACTTGCCAATTGATGCAGATACTGACCAATGCTCTGTGTTACCTGGCTACAAATTTCTTTCATAGGATGCACAAAATACAATACAGTTCATCCCATTAAGGAATCCAGAGTGGTGAATGAGTCACTATATCCATATTCATACCAATCTCTCCTACCTCCTTATCTGACCTCTGCTCCTTAAGCCCAGACAGTTCCAGGTGCTTGCTGTCACAGAGCCATGCCATGCAACTGGAAGAGGTGACTCATCCTCCCTCACAGTGCCAAATGCCTTTACATGACAATTTATGGCTTTTGTATGTAGATCAATAAGTTGCTTAGACCCAACCAGAGGGAAAGAACTAGCACAGGGTGTGATCTGGGCAAATGCATTCTCTGTTTCAGCAGGTTAGTCAGAACCCATTCCATCAGCATCACTATGCAAAATATTTTCTTGGGGGAAACATAGTTCTTAGTGAATGAAAGTGGTGCTTAAAATGAAGTTGCTTAAATGTCAGTACACATTCCAGTTCTCAAGTGGTTTAGGTACAAACCAATCAGGTAACATAAAGGGGGAGCAAGTTTCCATGCCACCTGTAGAAACAAGGATGCTGATGCTTCAAAGCCCAGAGAGAGAGCCTGCAGGAGGAACCTACTGTAAAGCAATCATATACATTCACTTATGGTGTGACTGACATGTTACCGTGTGACATAGCAGCAGCTCCAGGACATGTCAAATTAGCTCTACATCTGCCCAGGTGAACTTACAATTATGTGTGATCTGATTTTACAGTCAGCTATATGGGAATACAGTTCTTATGTGATTATTTATATATGGCCTGTATGTCAGTGGCATCCTGACCTGTATTAGAAATAGTGTGGCCAGCAGGACTTGGGAAGGGACTGTGTCCCTGCACTCAGTGCTCATGAGGTCACACCTTGAGTACTGTGTCCAGTTCTGGGCCCCTCACTTCAAGAAGGACACTGAGGTGCTGGTGCAAGTCCACAGCTGGTGAAGGGTTTGGAGCACATCCGGTGAGGAGTGGCTGAGGAGATGGGGGTATTTAGCCTACAGAAAATGGTGCTCAGGAGTGATGTTATCACCCTCTACAAGTACCTGAAAGGATGGGGTAGCCAGGTCGGGGTTGGCCTCTCCTCCCAGGCAACTAGTGACAGGACAAGAAGACATAGTCTTAAGCTGTGCCAGGGGATGTTTAGGCTGGCATTAGGAAGAATTTCTTCACATAAAGGATGATTAGACATTGGAATAGGCCCAAGGAGGTGGNGCAAGTCCACAGCTGGTGAAGGGTTTGGAGCACATCCGGTGAGGAGTGGCTGAGGAGATGGGGGTATTTAGCCTACAGAAAATGGTGCTCAGGAGTGATGTTATCACCCTCTACAAGTACCTGAAAGGATGGGGTAGCCAGGTCGGGGTTGGCCTCTCCTCCCAGGCAACTAGTGACAGGACAAGAAGACATAGTCTTAAGCTGTGCCAGGGGATGTTTAGGCTGGCATTAGGAAGAATTTCTTCACATAAAGGGTGATTAGACATTGGAATAGGCCCAGGGAGGTGGTGGAGTCACCATCCCTAAAGGTATTTAAGGAGAGATTGGATGTGACACTTAGTGCCATGCCCTAGTTGACATGGTCATAGATTAGACTGGATAACCTCAGAGGTCTTTTCCAATCTAATTGATTCTGCTATTTGTGATTCACATGTCAGAATTGTCTTTCTTCTGTACCTTTCTCTCTACTCCAGTGCTCCCCTCAGTCATCCAAGATGCCACGAAAGGCTAATTCTTCCATGTTTCAAAGGCTTTATCACATCCACCTGGGACAGACAACATTTTTGTCCATATTGTCTTATTTCTTGCAGCCTTCCCATGCCCCAGGTAGTTTATGTCATCATTTGATTTAAATGAGCTAATAGAGTTTTTGTTACAAGGTCAGTTTCTCTCTCTTCTATACCTGGCTGCCTTGTGGCCTGGCTGTTTCAGATCCTACAAAACAGTCTGAATATTTTCTACTGATTGGATGGTATTGTGATGTGATGCAAAGACTCTTCGAGAATACATGTCTACAAGCAGAATCTTGGGAAAACTGATAAGCAGCATGGAGATATTGACTGAGCAGAAGTTAATGTGTTTAGGGGAACTATGGTTGCAGAATCAGTGTCTTGTGCAAAACATTCAGCAGGAGTGGCCAACAGGGCCTATAAACACCTTTTGAGCTGATAGTCAGCTCACTGTGTTAGTCAAACAGCCTAATTCCCTTCCCTATTCCCTGCATGTGGGAAAATTGAATCTGCTGATTGAATATCCTGTTTCCCTGCAGAGCTTTATAACAGCCAACATGCCATACGAAAAGAATACAGACAGATAGTTACAAACTTTTTTTTTTCCTCCTGCAGGTGAGAATAGCTTCCCCTAAGGTGGATAACAGAGTTGCTATCCTTACCTGTTTGCCCTCTGAAGTAGCTTCAGGATTGCCACAGTTAAGTGAACAGGAATTTAGTTCATGGGTTTAGGGATTAGGAGAAGTGGAGTTTCTGAGGCCAGATTGGCGCAGCATATTGTTCTTGCACTTCGATTAGTTTTAAAATGCTCAGCTATAAACTTGGCATCTGTTTCATGGGCAGCTCTGCCAGGAGACAGAGAAAGAAAGAGGGATAAGTTGCAGTCTGGTCAGTCTTCAAAAAGCAAACTTTCAGTCTCATGAGTTGAAGATCTAGTTTACCTCATGGACACTTCTAGAAGGTAGGAGATCCCATTGTACTTCAGGGCCAGCGTGGCTTTGAAGCATATAACATTTAAGTTGTTAAGGTGTTTGGTGGCTCTGACCTTGATAATACTACAGTTTCTAATTACAGTTGGTTTCTTTTCACATACCCTTGTCCTTTATTTGCATGGTGCAAGTTGCTCTGAGTGACTGCATGGAAATGCGCTACACAGTTTTGATCAGAGTCCGAATCCAACAGAAGTAATGACATTTGTTGATTTTGCTTACCCGTTTTATGGAAGAAAACATTTTTTTTATTTTCTTAATTAATTTTGTGAATTGTATATATTTTAGAAGGATATATGAAGCCTCAGCTT
Source organism: Campylorhamphus procurvoides (assembly GCA_013396655.1). Lineage (NCBI taxonomy): Eukaryota > Metazoa > Chordata > Aves > Passeriformes > Dendrocolaptidae > Campylorhamphus > Campylorhamphus procurvoides. The sequence goes on along the minus strand of WBMV01005164.1, from coordinate 991,612 downwards.
CTTATGCTTCTTCATTGTTCTGTGCATTAGCTTTCATCCATTACATAGCATGAATGAATTTGGACTTGTCAGAAGATCCAGAACACAATTGATCCCATCACTCTTCAAATTTTTTTTTCCCCACTTCACATGCTGATGACATTTTTAATTTGAAAATTAAAAATTCCTAAAAATAATGCTAAAAACTACAAACAGGCAATAAATAGGAGAGGATATGCAGAGTCAATTTCAAAGCACACACATAAATGTTTGCAATTGCTTCAGTAAAAGTTTTGAATATTTTAAATTATGCAGGGAGTTGAGATTGTTGCATTGTCTGAGATTGCACTCTAGCAGATACTTTGTTCATGTGAGGTAATCTAGTGTAAGTCACTGTTAATTTCATAATAGTAATTGGTCAAAAATTGATTGTAATCACACATTTCATTTTTTCAAGTATATTTGTGCTCATTAAATCATGAAGTATGGTAGCGTATAAAAATTCACTTTTTAATTGAACTTTCATTTTTAATTTTGATGAAAAAGGACTTTTTAATCTGAAAAGGAGTATCAAAGTTCACAGGGGAGAGTTATAAAAAAAAGTAATTTTGGTCACTGACCTCAATTTTTGTACCAAAAACATTACTTGCATGTTTCTTTTTATTGCACGTTTCTTATGAGGAAATGAACTGTACAGTCATCTAGAAGCATGATTTCATCTGAACTCTTTCTGGAAATGCCACTTACAGTGTTCATTGTCCCAGGTGCCCACATGTAGTCCTCGAGTGATCAGATATAGTCCCTGACCAGGGAAACTATGGGATGGGAGAAAAAGCTGACAGCTCTTCCCTGAGGGCTCTGCTCCTCTCTGTTTATAAGCAGCAAAGACATTCTCCAGCATCAAAGGTCAGTGTTTTCAAAGGAAGAACCAGATAACTCTGAAGAGGTGAACAGATTATGGAAGACAACTATCTGTAAAACTAGAGTTGTCTTAATGGCACAAGGGGGCTAAATCTTGCTTTGTCCCTTTACTTCTCCTCAGGATAATTACTTGTGCCTGAAACTTAGTAAGCTCATATCTGTTGCACTGCTAACTGTGGAGCCAAAATACCTCCAAGTGAGAAATGTCGAAAGATGGGAGGTTGAAGGGGTTCATTAAATTACTTCCCAGTTCATCATCTGCTCTACAGCTCTGTGAGGCAGTATAGTTTCTTTGACAGTCTGACCTTTCTGTTTAAATAGGTTGGCCTGCCACAGAGACGGTCTTCTGGGGCTTTTGAGGCTAGAGGTATTTTGTGCTTAGTAATATACTTTTAGTTAAAACTTCCATTTGTACTTGTTCAGATTACTTATAGCTGTCATTCACCTCTTGCACTTATCCTTGCTTGTCCAGCCTTGCTGATTTTTTTCTTGATTTTTTTTAAATGCATTTCTTGCCCAGAAAATTTCCTGAAGAACAATCAGGATCAATCATGGAAAAATGCAATACCTTTAGGCAGTGTCTCCTTTTTACTTCTTTTCCCAGTTATCTGACAAGCAATCAAAATGTGCACACCTTCTCTACCCTTTCAATAAAGAGCTCAGTAACATCTCCAGTGCCTCTCCCAAGAGGTCAATTCACCCTTTCCAAACTTGAGAATAAGATCTTACATTTAAGAAATGACATGTCATTTTCTGCTGGTGCTACCAGCAGAATTTATGACTGGTTTCTGAGAGATAAATATATATATATATACACACATATATAATTTATTTTTTTAAGGCTCCACCTAATAGTAGAAATACAGAGCTGAACATTGAGAAATATATGCAGGGTTTTGTTTATTTGCTTGCATTTTAAAAAAAAACCCAAAACTTGACCAATACCTGTTTTCTACACTGTATCTTTAAAATAAGCTACTTCACCAGGACAAGCAGGAAAGGAAGAAAAACCCACAAAAACTTGGAAAATAATCAGTACACAGTACAGCACATAACAAACGAGCAATATTAATTAAAATGTGGTCCACGTCATTCCTAACTACAAGTGTCAGAAATAGCAAGCAGTCCAATCACATTTAGAAATAATTAATGGGAACACTGCAGTAAATTAGCATAATAAATAGCATTATAATTACAGGAATGATACATACAATTACTAGGAAATAATCATCATTAGCAAGAGAGCTTTGTTGCTGCATTTGTGTTTACATAATTCACAGTTGTATTACTCGTTGAAAGTTAGCCCAAGACAAAAGGCATCTAACCAGTATTAGGAAACAGCAAATTTGGGATACTGGATAGCCACAGCAGAGCTGAATGATTTGGTTTTCCTTAGTGAATGGTTAACTCACCAAAAAAACCGTCATCGAGCACAGCGTTTTGGTTGTCCTGATGTTACTTGGATTGAAGCAGTAGCATCTCATCTAACATTTCAGAAAACAGCACATTTGCTCTACTTAGAATTAAATTTTTAATCAGTATTTGAACCCACTTTATCTTACCTACCTCACCCAAACACATCTCACCTTGTCTTGCTCTTTTTCTGTGGAGGGACTGGGTAAGTGGTTTTAACATCTCTGTTGAATCTATGAATGCATTACTTTTCTGCTTTATGTAAATAATTTGCATGTATAAATGCTGGAACTTAGTTTTTCTGCTTTTGTGTTCTGGTCTTCAGGACAGTTCACTGTTTCTTATGTGACATCTCATGTACCTAATTTGAAATTTTGTAAAAGGAAATACAGTTAAGTCATTCACCTGAAGAATCTAAATTCAAGTCTGCTCTTCCTCAAATGCAGGAGAGGGAGCAGAATGTATTTTTTCTTACATTCTCTATGTTCTAGTAAACTGAGTAGAGTATTATAAGACATAACATACTTAATTACCTCCTTGTGGAGTTTTGTTGGTCTATGGGAAATACTCAAATAGTCTTTCTGATGACTCTGGGAAACTGGATGGACCCTCATATATATTAGTGGCATTTGAGTAAGAGTCTCATATCCCATCTTTTAGTAATGTATGTTATTTACTCAGGGAAAACCGAAAAGCTTTATTACAGTACATTATTAACTTATGTTCTTTCAATTTTCGGTCAGTTCTCTAGGTATGTTGAAATTGCTAAGTTTTCAAGACACTAACTGTAAAAGAATATGTTGGAATTCAGTAGAGGCAAACATAGGGTTGGATGTAGGCTGCTTACATTTTCTGTCTGGAATGAGGTTCTAGAGATGTATAGGACTCTATGCCAAAAGCTGTAGAAGTAAAATTAGGTTTGCAGTTCATTGTGCTTTTTGATTTTTAATTAAAGTGTTGTCCACATTTTAATTTGTATGAAAGAGTTGGAATTAAGAGGAAACAAAATAGTTACATCCATGGAAAGGCAGGTTTCTGTGTATTCTGTTTATAACACAGTATCCCTATGAATTTTTACATATATTAACCTATGTTAAGTCTAAAATAAACTAAATGTGGACAAAGAATACAGAGTGTTGATGGAACTGAAAATGAGCTTTCCCACTTTGAAAGGAAGTCAAAATATGCTTTAAAGTCAAAATAACTTTAATGGGTAATATTATGCTGGCATTCCTTAATTATTAAATAACATATCAAAAATTGCCATGTTATGCTACATTGCTTTGCCCACAATTGGAAATTCTCAAATGGTTTCCATTATTACAATAGTAGTCTTGTGTTCTAACAAAATACTTTAAAATAAATATAGGGTCTAATGACCTTGTGTAATTTTCAGTACCTGCTTTAACTAAGTAAAGTAGCCAGACAGGATCCCTGTACTGAAAACACTCCACCACCAAGCAGTTCAGAGCACCTCAGGATCCTCTGAACCACCCTCTGCAGGAACGTACTTCAACCTGCTGATGATAAAAACAACCTACACTGACTGACTTAGCAGCAACTTAGATGGCCAGAACTGAGCGGTGTCACTACTTATGCCCATTTCAACATCTGACATGAGCACGCTGGCTCTGTATACAATGACTGTCACGTAGTCTTTGGAAACAGTTTTGAGTTCCTGGTGTCAACTTTTTCTTGTTTTCCACTTCCTTTCCCTTGCAGTTTGCTGGAGGTGTAGAACAAGAATTTAAAATAATTGAAGTCACTAAAGTTCCAAACTGGTATCTAATAGGATTTTCAAAAGTGCTTAACTGCAGCTGGAGTCAGGCCCAAAACAGATCTTCAGAGGAATCTGCAGAAAGAATTTTCCTTTATATTAGTGAAAATCAGAAAATTTTTGGAAACTCCATGTATCATCCGCCTTCCTTTTAGGTACCTGAATATTTTTACAAGTCTGCCCTACAGCCCCCTGTAAAGATTCCCCTTTCACACTGCCATTATGATGTTTTCAACAGATTTAGCTAGAAAACTACTCCAAAGGTGTGTAAAATCCCCAAGATTACTTTTAATTTCAAAGATGTGTTTTCTGTGATTGCTCTGGCAGCATGCTGTATTTCATTATAGTTTTGAGCAGCAGGCTTAGAGCGAGACCAAAAGGATGTCTTCAACAGGGGGGTTATCACAGGGGGTTATTTTTTCCTCAGCATGATGAAGTAGAGGTATGCACACATCTTATAACAGAAGTAGATAAAAAGCCCACTGAAACAAAAAGTTTTTAACTTTTCCAGCACTTTGCATCATATTTTGCATTAGAACAAAACTCAGCCTGTTTTTTCTTCTAAAACAAATCGGTACAGAAGATCAAATACCTCCTTTCGTGTGCTGCAGTCCTTCATTTGGCATTTCTGCTTGTATCTGCTACCATAATGAACTCCATGAGGAATTACTGCTAGAGAGGTGTGGTAAACTATAAGATGCGAGGCAGCAGAAAACCAGCTACACAGCAAAGTCCATCAGTTCTGCTGTTTTTAAACCATAGCTAGTTAGGCTTGACTATAAAGTAATAGGAGAGTCCACAGCACTCTTTCTGAACAGAAGTCTTTCCAGTCTCTGTAAAGAACTTGAGGAGAGTCTTTTGTAAATATAGGGCACTTCACCCACTCACCCTCCTTTGTTTTTGATGTTACTAATCCTGTTACTGTAGCTATGTGGCATTTTTTCAATTAGCCTTGCAAAGAATAATCCATCATTTTTTCTGTGGAGCAGGTTTGAGAGCTTGGACGTAGTTTCTGCCTAGGAAAATTAATTACTGTGATAAACCCCCTAGATATCAACTGGCTTTCCTAGGAGATTTTAAGCCTTCATTATCTTTAAAGGCTTGGTGTTACACCAGCTCTTGTTTTCTTGCTAACTGCTTACTGTTGCCTGTCTATGCTCCAAAACATCATTGGCAGAACAGCCTATTTTATTTATGTTCTATGGGGAGGAGCCAGTTTTGGATGCTTTACCAGACACATGCATCTTCTGGTTGTGTATCACCAAGCATACTTGCCCACAAGAGAAATTAAAATGTGTTTTAATAGTCACTATAACAGAAAACTTCTGATTTGCCCAGTTCCCTGATTACAGCATCTTGTGACTAAGTTTCAGAACTTAGCTGGCACTCAGACATGAAGGAAAGCAGTCACTCAGGTCAGATGTAGAATCTTAGCAATGACAGCCCAGGTATCACAAATTTCAAAAAAACACTCAAGAATGGTATGTATTAGATGTACTTTGTCCAACATCAATTTATAACAAATTGCTGCTGTGTAGAAATAATAGAACGTGGAAAGGAAGGACCAGGATATAGAAGGATTTGAAGTATGATTTAAAAATAGTAAACAGCATTTTGATTTTCATTAAATTAAGGGCAACTATTCATACTGTTAGTATATCACTGTAAAACCTCACAGCTATCTGCTTTTCTGTATTATATTGAACATAAAGGTGGGAGATTAACACTCCTTNAAATTCCTTTCTAGGGAGGCTGGAAATACATCAAAGGCTTATGTGTCTGGAACTCAAAAGAATGTCCAGCAGCTCCAGACAGTATGAAGATGTAATGCTAACTAGCTAAGTTACAAGAACTAGCTTCCAGGTAAGTGATACAGATGGAAAGGGCTAGGTATATTTTTCTGCTCAACTCACCTGTAAGGTCCAGAAGCAGCAAAATGCTCCTTATTAGTTAATTTAAAAATGTGTGGGGAAGGGGGAAGAAGCACTGATTAAATAAATACTGCAGGAGTTACTAAAGGAAAAAAAAAGTTTACAGAATATTATTTCATTGCTGTAATCCAAAGGAACAGACAGATTTGGGATTACAGATAACTCATTATCCAGTAGTTGCTGGGAAAACTACCAGACTGAGAAAATAAGCCTCAGGAGACTACATTGTTTTCTTTAACTTGCTCAGGCAAAGCACAAGAAATCAACTGCTGGAAGAATTATTCCAAAGGACTTCTGCTGCTGCCATAACCGTACAGGTCTTTAAAGTGCTAGTGGCTCCAATTAAAAGCACAGAGAAAGCGTGTTTCCTTTTTTAAAGGTGGACTAGTGAATATGTGTCCTTGCAATTGGGAGACTTGAGGAGATGTAATAGGCATAGAGGTCCTCTGTTATTGTGGACCATTTATTTCTATACAACTAATACATAGTTTGTGGAAAATACATGAGGAAAATTGTATTCCTGTGCCCAAGTTCTGTGGTTCTCAACTGACATCACTGTTCTGATTTGTTTTTTATTTTCCTTTTTTTCTCTTCTCTCTCAGGTTATGATTTTGATATAGTTCATTAGCTAAAGTCAGCTCTTTATTGCAATTACTTCAGTAAGAAAACCCACATATTTTCTATTCTTTTTCCTTAATTCTGCTTACTGGGCTATTCAGAAGTATGTAGTCTGATCACTGAAAATATCTTTATTTCACCATAGAATTATAATAGGTAAACAATCTTGTTTTGCCATGTCTGACATATGCAGCTTTTATTGAGGCTGGAAAACAATTATCAGTGCTGGATTCTTATTAAAGGTATTCTATTCTGCTAGCACTATTAAGAGATTTGTTAATTAAATTCTTTCCATTCCTGTGTTCCTCCTAGGCTCAAAATGATCTGAAGTTATTTGTGTTTAGAGCAGGTTAAGAGATTCCCACAGGAGGGGAAAGCAGAGACAGAGTTTATTCACATGGTCAGTGGTATTTAAAGGGCTTTAGGGGATTTTGGTCACAACCAATAGAAATCGAGGGCTGACAACCAATGGGGAAAGGGTTAACAAAGAGGTTCTTTCTCATAGTCTGGCCAAGGCAAATTTCTGCATCCTAATTTAGGAAGATAAAAGTTTTCTCAAAGGGTCTTGGGAAGAAGAAAGGTGACTCAAGGAAAAAAAAGCAAAGAACCCATTTTACAATACAGTAAAATCCTCGGGGTTTAAGGCACTTTGGCTGGTTTCTTCATTTTCTTCAGAGACCCATCTCTTGCATGATCTATTCCACTTCTGATATTGTAAGTTACTGCCACAGATTTCTTTAGGCCTCTAAAATGCTAATTGTATTTAGTTTTCTACCAGTAAATCTTTTTGGGGAAATGGAGATGGAGGTGGGGAGTAAAGATCAAAAGGAATAACAGGGGAGTAGGAAATTTGAGATTAATATATGCCTCAGAACTCCTGCATCAGACAAAGTATAGAAATATCTATTCTTGTGTCATTCTTTCAACAAAAGTTTGGAAGTCCTTGTTTTGGAGTAGGTATTTTGGTCAGTTTCCAGGAAACAATTGACTTAAGAGTGAGAGACTGCTCAGTTGTTATTTAGGAGCGTTGCATCGGTTCTCATTTTGACCATGAAACGGAGACTAAGTACGATAGATACAGGCTCTTGAAAGGTCCTGCTATATATGCTTTATCCAATGAGATCAAGCTTATGTGATACAGGCATACCACAGAGGAGACACAAAAGTAGTTCATGATTTAAAATAAAAAAATTATTATTCCACTGAATGGAGATTCTGAGTAATACAAGAATCTTGCATACTTCTCTATAATCATAATATGAGTCAGCACTTTCCTTGTTAAAGTTATATTCTTTTCATGACTTTGGGTCAGCTCGAGCTCACTCAATATGACTGGTAAGGAAATAAAACGGACTGCAGAGTTGTGTTTTAGTGTCTAGATGTTAGGCTTCTTTGTATAAAAAGTTAATGCATTTTTGATTAAATAAAAATAGAAGCAGAGGTTACAAAAAGCTTGGGTCACTCTTAAGAATAGAGAATAGAACATAGTTCATCCTCCTATCAGTAAAATGCTTTTATCACTGGGTCAGAGAATCGATTGTCTTTATGCTTGTTCTTTCTTCCTGTGATTCCAGTTAATCCTCTAATATTCCAAGCAAAGATGAACAACTGCTTTATCTCTTTTTTAAAAATATAATATAACTTAGTGGTTCCAGACTGACCTTATTGAGTCAAAAATGTGAATTTAATTCCTGTCAGGAACAGAAAGGATTTGGATGCAAGCATAGCACTGCCTATCTAAATCTCATCATTGCTGAACTGTTGGCTAAAATTGCTTGGCCTTGATTTGATAGAAACACTTGACCTCTGCTTTTGTCAGAGAGAACTTGGGCTGCACCCTTCACAAGAGGCCTGAGTACTGAGTGAAGTGAAGAGTCCTTACAGCTCAGATGTGCCCTGAAAGGGGTAAGATTTGTGCACTCTCATTAGCCAAGAAGGCAAGCTTGCAACCCCCTTGTGGAACGGGGATCTCAGCTTCTCCTTTCATATGGATGCAACAGGAGTCAGTATGATTCTGAGCACAGAGCCAAACAGGTGGGGAGGATAGCCAGGGAAATGAGTACAGTCTCCCTTGCATTGCACTACTGCCGGAAGGCAGAGTGGAGTGATTCTGGCAGAAAGATTTTCAGGCTCCAGCTCAAGCCACCAGCTGGACCATGCTAGTAAAACACATTTTGTAGTTCTTGCTCACTATATTGACTCGGCAGAATCTTTTTTTTTTTTTCCCTGAAATATCTGATTTTTCCTCTGTGTTTTATAAACCATTTAGCTCCGGGCTCTGAATTTCGATGTTGTTCCCCCATCTCATTTCCTTTCTAAATTTAAATTTTAAGTTTTCTTCAAAAACTATGAGATTTGGACTTTTAACTGTAACTATTGCATCAACTGTGCAACAGTGTTACCTATGACGAGAGGAATACTGATATGAATACTGAAGCCGAGCAGAGGCTCTAAGAGTTAAAAGTTAGCTTAGAATACCGACGCTGAAAATTCTCTAAGAGAAAATGCTTAAGCTAAAGACAAATTCTNATCTGGCCTTTTCGGGCTTCAATACCTTTAAAGAACAAGTATCAATTGCAGAATCAGAGAATCAGAGAATGGTTGGGGTTGGAAGAGACCTTAAACACCATCTAGTTCCAACCCATTGTCATGGGTAGGGACACTTTCCACTAAACCTGGCTGCTCAAAGTGCCATCCAACTTTGCCTTGAACCCTTACAGGGATGGGGCATCCACAGCTTCTCTGGGTATACAAGGAACAGACAAACAGATGGTAATTCTGCATATTTCACAGGTTTAATGGCAACTGTTATGATAGTATAACACTTATGATGTTATAACTGTATTCTACTGTTGGCATTTATCAATGATTCTATACCAGCACTTCCTAATTCTAGACAACTGGATAAAAATCCCCATATAATTCCTTCCTTTCCCCCAGATTCTTACACGGATTCAGATGAATCTTTTTAAAAAAAATATATTATTGTTAATGAAATCAATTTGTATCTCATTTTCTTAGCATCTTCTCGTAACTCCAAATATAGCATTTCTATTATCCATTTTAAACTGAGTGGCTTTTGATATTCACAAAATTTGTTTTTCCACCTCATGACTTGTAAAAATAAAGACTATTGTCTACACAATTATCTTGTATCATAATGAAAAAAAATACTAGTAGCTGAAATACTCCATGTTGCTACCTTCTACAACACACAGAAGTCATGGCACTAAAATTACCTATCTCTTTTATCTTTTTTTTACCTATAGAATATGCTATTTCACAAAGAGACTGTTCCTAAGTCTCTGCATTAATGCCATGTGTCTTCAGCCATTTCAAAATCAGTGGGAGTCTTGAATATGAAGTCTATGGTTCCTACTGAATTTTAAAATGTTAAATCAGTGCTATTTCCATATCGCCTTTAACTGAAATGTTTACGGTGACATGTTATTTTCTCTGCCAGAAATCAAATGTATTTCATATAGTATAATGAAGGCCTAAGTATGTTGACTTCAGACTTAGAAGAAAATGTTCTATTCGGCACTTTGAAATATTATTTTGTATGTATGAACAAGCAGAATATAGTATGCATAAACACAACACTATCTTTGCCAAAAGATAATCACAAGCTTTGAAGCAGCACAGCAATAAATCTTTCCAGGATGCTGTGATTAGAGCCCTCCTAAGTACTCATGGAAAAGAAAAAAAGAGATTAAAATTTAGATGATAAATAATAGGTTCAATCTAGTATTGCTGAAAAGAAATAACCTTTTTATTTCTCGATATATATTTTAAATATTATGCAGTTGATGTTTATCGAGCTATACCAAAGCAGATACTGCTATTGCAGTTCTTTTATAACTAACAATATTCCTTCAGTAAAAGCCAAGCTGTTGTCTTTGTTTTAGAATTGTGGAGGGAGAAATTGTACTGCAAAGCTACCGTCCCACAGACACCCACCAGATCACTATAATATGTGAAATGCTAATTTCTTTCTGTGTGTTAGCAAATCTGTATGGACTGGGGCCTTTGACAACTTCCTCTTGTTTATGTACTTTCCCTTTTTAAATGTTTTGAACTCCTGAAAATATTCCATCTATGTATAGGAAGGACATGGAGATAATACAGGGCAGTGGTCTAAATTGTCCCTTCATGAAATTGATATCAGAATTTTCATGTGTTGATTTTTATTGATTTTAGAGAGTATATGCTGATGGAAGACATATGCACAGGAAAACAACTGCCTTTAAAATACTTCTGTTATTGACAGAAAAGAAGATCAACATGTAGATTGAACAATTTCTGTTATCTACCCAAGTGTAGTTAGGGTTAGTTCTCTGGCTCCAAAATGGCATAATAATATAAACGGTCTACAGACCTGGCTACATTACATGCATTATGTATAGCTACTATGGCTGCCATAATAGGTGCAATATTCACTAAAATGTCTTTATGGTGAATAATGCATCATTCTTTCAAGAAGTCCAAGTTAGATGTGGAAAAATGCATTTTGTAAAATTGTTTCCTATGAGAAATTGGTTTCCCTCTAGTGTTATCAAGGCTTTTCATGCTTCAAACTTGCTCTGTCATAAATGTAGTCCTGAAAATAGATAAACATTAAACTATGATATATGTTAAACTGTTGCATATTCAGAAACATCTTATTGTTGCTGTAGGTTTAAAAGATAACCTCATTCTGTATTAATAAGGAAAAAAGGTGCCACCATACTCTGCAGGTGGACTACAGTACATCAAATTAATCAGTTTTGATATAATTCAAACTGTAAATAAAAAAGCAGAGTGGCTATCATTGCAGTTCAAGCACAGCATCAGACGACCATGCAAAAGTGTGGGAATAGTCCCCACCTGAGAAAATTGATAAAATGTTTGTGTGAATTGTGAGACCATCTGCTTGATAAGATTGCCAGATCAAGTAAATTTTATTTCCAATGGGATAGTAAGTGAAAGACAAGGCAATAAACGAAATTCACAGAGACACAAACCTGATAAACCATAATGGTAACTGTTCAGCTGCCAACTGTTGGGGCATAGTGTTGCAGAAGGCCTGGACTTTATAACTGATAAGAACCTGGGCTTTATGATTGATAAGAAGGCAGAAATTAGATGAACACAAGAATTTTTTATATCTGAGGGGAGCCTGTAGCACTAGGCAAAACTTACTGAGAAATGTTGAAGGTGCAGTATGTGGTGAGGAACAATAGAGAAGAGCAAGTATTAAAGGAGCTGATTGCATGTAAACAGTTGCCAGTCTGCTCAATAGCTGCAGCCATCAAATTTACTTATTGAATCCTTTCTTAATGGTCTTTCTATGTAATTTTACTTTTCAACCCACGTGTGAGTACTGGAAGATCTTGGAGCCAGCAACTGAACAGGATAGAACAGCTGAGAAGTACCAGCAACAGGAATAAGACCCTGGAGACAGTGGCCCATGCATTTATGGTGCCAGCAGCTAGGACTGAAGGCTGAGAGGCACCTGGGTCACAGAGTTCCCTGTGTTTTATGTGGAGCAGCTGGGGAGTTGCAGTGACTAATGCAAGTGCCAGAAGCCACAGTGAAACCTTATGCCACAAGGGCCTTGTGCCCATGGTACCAGCAGCTGGAGCAAGTGAGGGTCCCAGAACCAGATGGAGTGGGCGATATGATCCACGTACCTGCACTCCAGCAGTCACAGGGACCACTGCCTTCATAGCTTCCCCTAACCAGATGTGCATGGACCACACAGCAAGATCTCAGGACCATGCAGAGGGTCTACGCTAATACTGGGGGCACAACTGAGTGTGGAGACTGTGTAAGACAAGTGGGAGAGTTCATGTGTGTTTGCTAAAGACCATCAAGCTGCACCAGCCAGTGCATGGGAGATCAGTGGAGCACATAAGAGTGGCTGGAAAGCAGCAGAGAATGCTGATGCTTGAGGGACCTGTGAATGTGCGTTCACGTGTGTGCATGTGTAAATCCAGAGTGCAGGAGTATTTGTGTGAGCTTCATGTCTGAGGGACTGAAGAACAGGACTTGGCTATCTAGTGTTGTGTGTGACATCAGTTCTGGCAACTGACAACCAGTGCATGTGGATGCTGTTAAATGCCACTAGTTACCTGGAAGTGGCAGTGGTGTAGATAGACATGTCAGTATCCTCTGTGCATGCCTGGGATGGACAGTCAGCCTTTCTGCTGACTGGACTTGCAAATGGAAAGTAGCAGCTGTGCCCATGTCTGGGTAAACCTGGGCCATGGGTCACCCAGGCTCATGCAACTGGCACCAGCAACTGATCAGGAGGAATCCCTTGGTCCTTAAGCCCACCAGAGGTAGTGGCCTTTACAGCATCCCTTAGCTTTATATCCATGGAAATGTGGATGATATGTTAATAAGCATAGTAACAACTTTCTCATCAAAGCACCTCCTCTCTCAATTTTGCAAGAGATTCCACTGTTAAGGAGGAACTGAAGTTGAGCCCATACCAGCATTTGCAAAAGCACTCACTAGAGAAAATACTGACATAGATTCATGCTGTGGATTATTACAGACTAGAAGGTGTTACAGATTGATTACATCAGATTTTGAAAATGTCTATTGGTTTTTTTATTTGATTTTTTTTTGTTTGTTTGGTTTGGTTTGTTTGGTTTTTTTTTAATACATATCCATAGCAATAACCAGGAAAGATTCTGTATCTGTTTGTCCAAATTGACATCAAAGTGACTTTATTGTTTCAATTATATCAAATGTATTACAGAAATTTTTCTTTGTCACTGACAAAATTGATGAAGTTGACACTTAAAACTAGTTAACAGTTAATTTTTTTAAAGGCAAAAAGTGTAGACCAGACAAATGGAGTTATTTGTATTTAAAATTTAAAAGATCATCTTTTAGTGTGTATACTCAGATTACAAGAGTGGATGTGAAAATTAATTTGCACCACTGAAGAAGTACTTTCATATTTAAAGTAAACTTACATAGAGAGTAGTGATGGATATATTCAATCTCATGACACAAAACACTTTGCTTTGTGGAAAGCAAAATGCCTAACTACTTGAAGTATTATTTTAAAATAGTTGAATATTATATTTTTGGAAATTTGATTAAGCAAAGAAGAGCGAGGCCAATTTATAGGTGCCTAGTCTACTGTACTAAGATCAATAAAATAGTACTGATATGCCAATAAACCATTTAAATAGCCTGAGAGCAGGGTTTTTCTTGTGGCTTAAGGCATGCAATATGAGATTCAGACTATCACAGAAATAAGAGTAAAGATTTCATTTGAGATATTAAAAGAATATCTTTATGTATTTCTGTATTATAACACACAGTTGTGAACTTAATTAAAGTGCTAACAATAGCCTGCAGTTGCTAAGAAATATAATGTAGTGATAGATTTCTTCTGTGTGTGGAATCATAACACAGAGACTTTTACAATGCATTTGTATAAAAGTGTGGAGGGTTTTTTGTTGGTTTTATTTTATTTTATTTTATTTTTTTTAGAAAGGCAACGTGAGGTGCCTAATGAAAGGAATATTACACATCAGAATTAAGGTGTAATACTGTGGATCATCTCTGCATACCTTTTTTTTTTTCTCCCAAGTAAAAGAGTTCGTTTGAGCAAAATCTGCCATGCACTTGTAAAAATTAAACTATATTAATTCTCATATCTACAAAGAAGAAATACTATAGACAGTTTTAATACTCTTTGGAGGTGCGCATACTTATAGAAAGCTATTTAAATAGCATGATGCATGTATATGGTTTATAGAAATGACACCTGTAACAAGCTGCAATATCTAAAATTGCTCAAACATTCTTTGTAACAGTTCATCAGAAAATAAAAACCGAAAGATAGAGTTTTGCCTCTTCCATTGAGAAACTAGGCATTTGAAATAGAATAGAGAGCCATGTTGCTCTTTGGTATTACTAGGGTTTGAGGGGTTTTCACTGTTTATGAGATGTATTTTCTTCAAGTAAATACATTTTCCTCCACTTGTTGAGTCTTCAATTAATTTATGCATACTGTAATGAACATACCTGATGTGTAAATATATTTTCAGGTGCCTTAGTGTTATTCAAAATAACAGTTGCTGTGTGATAGATCTCTCTGATATAGGTGAACGAGGAGAAAAGAAAAACCTTGGATACAAAAAATATCAATAAATTATTTGCAGTACTGGCAGCTAGGGGACTCACAAGGGTCAAACTCAGAAAAAAAGAAAGGTTTTACTGCAGATATTCACTTGGAACCGTCTTTTTTTTTTTTTCTGGTTGTCCTTTTGTCTAAGGTATAACCAGAGCATGGATGCTTGTCACCACATGGTCTACTTTTTCTGACAATTAGAACAGTATATATGAAGTAGAAAAGAAAGTTTCCTGTACAACATTTAGAGGTCACTTGTAAGAAATTAGCAGTTCTTTACTATCTGATGATCATTCTGGAGAAAAAAACAAGCAAACAAACCAAAAGAAGCCTCAACCAACCAAAGAGAAAATCCTATTTGCTCTAATTTGACAAGTAGTAGGCAATTATATGCTATAAAGTTTAATCAAGTCTTCTTGCTGTTACAAAAAAAAAAAGGTAGAAAATTATGTTTTAGTAATTTTGAGTGCTGCCTAGAAGTGAGTATGGCTTGACATTTAGGGGATGTTCAAAAGATCTTTAGGTTGTGGTATGACTATATAGGTGATATCTTACTTATACTTACATATTGCCTAATTTTGCACCCTTTGCATTCTGTGAGAGTTATGTTACGGACTTCAAACACAAAACAGAAATGTCAGGAGTTCATGTTTCTGAATATATATTATACTAACTTTTGTGATTTTAAAGGAAAAATAATAAAGTAGGTGGAACTAGGCAGAGAAAAAATGCAGCCAGATTAGGCCATATTAAATATGGTGAATTGATTTCTGTCCTGTCCAAGAAAAAATGTTGTGAAAAATGATACTATATAAATACTTAATATCATAGTATAAATGATCATAATGTTAAAAATCAATAGGCATGCCTGGTTCCTAAAGCAGAATCTTTCTGTTGAGAACAAAGCCTGAAAGAGCTCAAGAAGTATTTAACAATACTCTTGGGCACATGGTGGGACTATTGGGATGGTCTTGTGCAAGGCCAGGAGTTAGATTTGATGATTCTAATGGGTCCCTTCCAACTCAGAATATTCTGTGACTCTGTGGACTGTGGTTATCATTACATTGTGGAGCATATCCCAAGTCCACAGTGAGAGGAGAGTGCCCTGAGCATCACATCACTGTGGCCCTGAGTCTTCTGCCAAAGGAAACAGAATGGCAGTTGGGAGGGAGAGACAGTGTGCCTTGTCACATCTCCTAGTATGGACAAAGGCTGGGGACTCCAATTCAGAGGTGCTGACCAGGACACACAGTATCCATCCATGGGTGCACTGAGGATTCATCCTAGGGCATGCGATTTCTGTTTTATTTTGGCTTGGTTTAGTTTGTTTGGGTTTTTTTGGTTTGTGTGTGTGTGTGTTTCTTGTGGGTTTTTCTGGGTGTGTGCTGTTTAATCATTTTTTTCCTTACTGGTTGTTTATGAACACTCAATATGTCAGAAAAATATACTTTTTTCAAAAATGTCTTACTCCAGGGTATTACAATAAACCAATTACTACTATCTAACACTGTCTATAAGAAAAAATATAGCAGAGTTCTTTGCTACCAGATACTTGGTTGAGAATAATGCAAATAGAAAAATGCACAACAGCAAAATTGAAGAAAATGTTTCTCTGCATCGCAGAAAGCAACAGATACATTTCCTTTAAAAGTATGTGAGGTTTATGTTTGGTTTTTTTTCTTTGCATTTGCAGAGTTCTGTATCCATGTTAAGTAATTAAAGCACTACAGGGCTTGACCATGGATATGTTATTTGCTCCCTATCCTACTACTTTAAGATCAGAAGAGTGTGAGTTTTTAATTTTTACACAGAAACAAAATACATAGAAAACCTTACAGAGAGCTTTGATTTCATCTTTAACCCAAGGGTGTTATTCAAACAGGCACACAGATAGAAGTATGTTGTGGTCCAATTCCTTCTGAAGCTCCCATAAAGCTAAATATATCTGTACCTTGTCTAATGTAAATTTATTATTCTCTACTATACATGGCATTAACCTTGACAGCTATTTTATGCATCAGACTGGGTCAAATTTTAAGAGTTACTTCCATGTATGTTCAAAAACTGCTAACTCGGAATTTCTGATTTAGTTCAGTTTTGCTGTTTACTTACGGATCTGTAGATGGTGAGGACATGGTATCTTCTGTATTCATAAAGCTTGCATAAATAAATGTCTTGGCCTTCATACTCCATTTATAGAGGTAAAGATGACAGCAGTTTCATGATTTAATGAAAAGGCCCCATTTCATGGGTGGGGAGTAGAAATCAGATTGCATAAGCTATTCAGAGTGGCTTCTAATTATGTATCCCAAGCAAGGAGGATAATTCCCTCTTCAATTATTGCATGGGGAACTTAAATATACTTCAGCACCAAAACTAATCATATATTATTTAAAAATTGCTTAGAATGAATTATTTGATAACCCAGTTTTTAAATATAATTCTTTGCACCAATACAATTTCTTCAATTAAACATAAGACTGGCAATTTATAAGATCTAAATCTTACCTTGATTAAAGCCTGTCAAGACTCAACTTTAAGACTGCACCATAGATGGACAAAATCAGAGACCATGAAGTCATGATTTGGATTATGATACAGCCAAACAATCCAAGAAAATGATCTAAGTTTTGGCACTGAAATGGTGATTACTCTGCCAGTCTTAAAGAAAAATTGTTCCAATGGATTCAGTGAGAGACAGTGCAAATCTACACCAAGAACAGAGTATGTATGATTTCAGGAAGTATACATTTCTGCTTTTCAACTACTCCCACAAATGTCAGTGAATCCAAAGATCACACAGTATGCAACAGTAATTTATCCTTCTCAATTGTTTTTATCCTGTCGTAGGTAATTTTCAAACTTTCTCAATTAAGATTTTCTATATTTATTATTCCATATTTATTGAGATAACAGGAAGTACTAAAGATTGAACCAAAAATCAGTCAGTTAAGGATTCCCAGCAGAAATGTCCCTGCTCTTTATCTGTAACAATTGTATTTTGATATGTCAATAAGATAATTTTCGGTTCCTCTGATGTGTGACTGATTAATTCCCTAATGCAATCTTATTAATAAAAACATTATATAGAATTAAAATGCCTTGGATGAGAAGGCATAAAAGCAATAGAATTACTTTTATCAATGTGCAATTATGCAAAAAAAAAATCCTACAAAGAAAACAGTGGTTTTGCTTAATGAGACCTTCCTTTCATGAAATCATGCTGGTTTTAAATCTTTATTGGCAGAGTGCAAGAATAGCCATTTGGCTATTTTACACAGGAGTAACACCAAACTGCTGTCCTCTGTTTTATCCTCTTTTATCTTTTTAGAGGATTAAGCATATGTTAGTAGGCTTTTATCCCTTAGTATTGCTCCAGTTTGCTAAGATTTCTTAAAACTGAGGTGTGCAAAGAGCTCCCAAGGTAATTCCCTTATGACTCTTGACTAAATTATCAGGGATTTTTAACTTAATCAGATGTAATCTTAACAGATACTGCGTAAGATAACAGATAAGATTCTTTCTTATTTGCATAAGCATGTTGTATAAATATGTCCTTATTTTATTTGATACAGAAATCAAATAACTTGTGGCCTTTTCCCATACTGTTTTTCCACTAACCTAAAACTTTCATTCTGCCAGTGAAAAACTTTTAGAGCGGTATTTGCCATTTTATTAGTAAAAGAAACAGAAGGTAGAAAATGCGTAAAAGGTCAAACAGGAAATTCTGGTTTGAATTTTAACGTAACTAACATAACTTCTAACACTTGAAATAATAAGTTGGAGGCTGAAAATATAATTCATTAATGACAGTCAACATGACTTTATGAAAGGTAGGTTTAATCTTTTTGGTTTCCTAGAGCAGATATCAACTATGAGGAAGCTTTATAGTAAAAATTAGAAGTAGGTAAACCCCTTTTATGTGAGGTATCCTTTATATGCTATTCTAGTCTTACTAAAACTCTAGTTACCCTGTCAGGTGTAACTAGCAAATGAAAAGAGAAAGGCATCTATGAAGAATGAATCATAACACCCTTTTCCAGTGGTGTCAGCCTTATTCTATGCAGTACCACATGATTCTAACACAGGTCACCTAAGTACCAAAAATTATGAGGGGCAAACTACTATGAAGCACAGTTAGGTCATCTATATCAGAAGGGTATTGTACAGCATATATTAGTGCAGATCTTTAAATTATCACAAATAAGCATCACCAAAGAGAATAATAGTTGTAGGTTTTTAAAATTTAACCGCTGAAAATAAATATTTGTTGATATATATAAACAAATAATGTTACATAATACTAACTTAAATAAGGTAAGCATAGAACTTGATATGATGCCTAAATCAATGAATTTTGTTTTGCAGCATGAAGATTCTCATTCATTCAGGCACCTTTTCAGGCATATTTGGTAGTATAATTTTCTGTTCCTGAAGGACTTTGGGACTTTCAACAGGTTTTATGCCATCTGTTGCATATGAAATGATGCTCCTGCCTAAATCCTTCTTGATATTTATTTAATATTTGAAACCAGCATTTATGAATGTAAGAATTTTATTCTCTGAAACCAGCATTATTGTATAAAATGCATGAAATGCTAAATAAAAATGAAATGGTGAGTAGGACACCTTTGATTTGTGATACCAGGAACAGAAGGTAAAACTGAAAAATAAATGTGGACAGTATATCATATATATTGTAGCTTTATAACATAAAAAGAATATCAGATTCAGACTGATTTCATAATTGCAAATTATTTATTATTTTGCACTCCCAAGGACTACCAAATATTTTTGACATGCATTGGAAGGGATCAAATTTTCTTTTTCTTTTGTATGTCTCTAAATAAACAAACAATAACACTTCATCATTTGCAACTCAATGTAATTCAAAACATTTGGGAAAGAAGTGGGATTCAGGTAAACTGCTTCAGAACTTGGTTGATTAACACAGGAAACAGCAAAAGTAGTAACTGTGGAATGATCTTTCTTTTGTCTGCTTTTTGCTTCCTGTTAAAGGAAAATGTTTCAAGCATAGAAATAAAATTGGGAGACTTAACTTCAGAAACTGAGGGGCATTTAGATAATGAATGATAAAACTGAGTGCCTCAGATTCATCTTCTAGCACCTATGGCTTCATTTGGTTCTATAGTAAGAATTTTAAAAAAAGTCTGTGTAAAAGTCGGATTTAAATGACTGACAATGAAAAAAATAGTGTATTTGTTACCTGTTCTTCATTTAATTTCCTATTTTTTTCAAATAGGTCTGCATTGAATTACATAAGTCACAGCAAAATCATGATTTCATCTAAATCAAACTATATCACACTGCTCTCTGCAGAGCATGGTCACTCTTCTATCAATACAAACTATACTGTGCCTTCTGTTTTCCAGTGCCATATCCTGAGTACTTTGTACACTTCACTCAATGTGACTTGCATAAAGCTTTATAATAGGGATGTAAATTTGATACAAATTTTAACACCACTATCCATGACACTATCTTGCTATATCAGCTCAAAGGTCAAACGAAGAATACAGAAATCTTTTATGTATTAATTGGGTTACCTAAAGGTGATTAGATATATCATCAGATAGAACTAGTAGACAGATAATTAATCCATTATTCTTTATTCAAATTGTCTATCTGGCTCATGAAAATACATACCATAATTACTAACTAGCAAGCATATTGTTGCCTTAAGGAAGGGGAAAATACTTTTCCAAGACAACTTTATATGGGTAAAGCAGAGAAGAGTTCTTTACTTACAGGGTTTCGGGGTACAGAATATAAAGGAGTATAAAAGAGTATATAAAGTATAAAAAGTATAAAAGAGTACAACACGTGTTGATAAGTAACAGATAGAAAAGACCGGTGCTAGGATGAACTCACGTCCTCAGGAATACCATGTGAGCTCTTTTCCAAGCACCACCGCTTCAAAACATGCAGAGTAAATTAATNTGGCAGCATGCTAATTTTGTAACTATACTCAATTACCATATCTAAAGGTCCCATCCAATCTAAGATTTGTCCATGCCCAGAACTTCCCTTGGTTCCGCCTCATGGCACGCCTCTCCTAGAATTGAGTTGGAGGTCTTAAGGCCCCTTTGCCTTATTGGAGCTTCTCCAAGGTTGCTGGGCTTTGCTTTCTTGTTTTGACTAACATGGTATCTAGTTGCCTTAGCTCTAGTACATGTTTTCCTTGTGCAGTGTTCCTGCTATTATCTGACCCTTAAGACAGCTAACACAGGGTTAGAGGTTGCAGGCTATGCTATATGTGAGAAGTATACCTAGAAGTATAAAAATCTACAAATTCATGAAAGGTCTACGGCAACAATATAAAAATCACTAACTGACTTCACCTCCACAATTTGAAAAACGAGACTTAAGAGTCAGACTGCCTAGAGCATTTTAGGATGGTTGAATGAGAAGATCAAATCTGTGAGTTTATATTTCCAACCCTGGTCTCTGTGCAGGCATAAACAGACTGTAGTGTCCAGTAGTGTTGCACTAAATTCTAGACTCATCTGTAAACTTTCTGCATAAGAAAATGCACTATTGGGATACAGATACTTGGTGGTAGAATCAAATCTTTTGTTCACCCCAAGAACATAGAATAGAAAGAGATGAAAAGCCCTCTCGCAGATCCTTAACAGTTGAATCTTTTCAATTCAAGAAACCCTGAATGAAAACACCTAAGGATTTTGAAACTTGTGATAGTACATAAAGAAGTACTTTATCAACTGATGGGAAGAAAAGAAAATAATAAAAAATAATGTTAAAATATTTTTTATCACTTAAATATAATTATTTTTGAAGTGCAATAGAACTCAGCTCAGTTTATATGGAAAGCCAGTGTCATTCATTTTTCTTGTGATCATAGTTTCGACCATGAGGAAAAAGGGTTTTTAAGAGCTACTTCATCATAACTGTGTATAATTCATAAGGAAATTTTACCAAGTGTTTTTTATAGCTAGTTACCCTTTTAATCTTAGAATAGATTAATATTCCATTTTATGAATCACATTTAAAAATTAAAAACTTCATACCATTCAGTGGAGCTCCTAGGTTCAACTGTTAGCTGTTTTGTCAAAAATCTCATTACTTGATTTTATTTTAAATACAATTCAGCACATTCAAAATATGATTTTTTAATTTTTTTTTTGGTGCCTTCAGATTGAAGAGCAAATGTCACTACAGGATATATGAGATCAGTTCTACTTTCCTTGCTCAGACAAAATTTGCATTGATTTTCAAAGAACTGTGAAAGAAAGAAGGTGGTTTAGGCTAAGCAGCGTGATACATAGACAAACCAGGAACAGTACAAACATTGTGTCACTCATTGCCAGAAGAGCTCATATGTCCGTGTGTCTGGAGTGATGGAAACCCCTTATGCAGTTCTTGTTTTCTGTTTTGGAATTGATGAATATTTGGTTTGGTCTGCCTCTTTTCTTCTTTGGAGTTCCCACCTAGATGCTATTCCAATTTGTATACTAATCCTAGTTGAAATATCCATTGTTATTCCTATAAGGACACACAGCAATTACAAGAAAAAAGTTATAAATAAACATTTATTTGAAGAGGTTTTTCCCTATTGGCCCTTTCTGATAATGTTATTATTTCTTTCACACATGCTGAAATTCATGCAAATAGTTCCAGCAGGTAGAAATACCTGTGAAAACTAATTCCAAGATATCTTCTCAGTGTGTACTTCCCACTACCTGACCTAATTAAGCATCTTATCCTAAGAGACTCTAATGCTTTTAGTGCATATAAAATTTCCTGCTTAAAGAATGTTAAGTAATTCTGATGTTTAAGCAGTGAATGAAAAAGACAGAGGACAGAAAGTGATTTTTTGTTGTTTCCTTTATCATGATCCTTCAGGACATGTGTCTGCAAGTTTCTGAAGGACTTGACTTGTTTTTCAAGTGTATCTGTGTTGCTAGTGAGAGGTAATATAAGAGTCTAATATTTTGTGTGTTGAGCCCAGGATAGAATCTGCTGATGTTTGTTTGAGGCAAACTGGAGTTAGATGCGTATTATGAGCAACTTTGGCAGAATGATTGCCAAAATCAAAATTGTATTCTCTTATTACCATTATTTACTTAGAGAGAAGAATAAATACATCATCAGGATCAAGGTGGAAATTATTTAGTTTTAGATATATTAAAAGATTATACCTATTGAACTAATAAATGGAGTTACTGGTGAGTATCCTTCTAAGCAGGTAAGACATGTGTAAGTCATATGACTTCAGAAGGTCCAAGAAGAATGTAATGTGACAGAAACTTCATTTTGTGTTATATGTAATATTTTAAAATTTTCAGTATTAACCAAGAAAATTTGTCCCACTTGGGATTAGAAGATCCAAAGTAGTCCCTTGCTGTGATGAGAAAAAAAAGTGACACGCTTGGGGAAAAAAATTGTTCCACTCTTTCAAAGAGTCTCAGAGTTTGAAAAGAGAAACAGAAAGAGAGTGGAGAAGTCATCACAGAAGACAAGGAGGAGACTTTGCTATTAAGTTCAATAGCAAAAGTATTTTGTCCATGCCAGTTAAAATAATAGGTGGAGAACCCAAAAATTCAAAAGGAAAATCAAAATTATTTTTACATGGCGAATAATGGCAAAGATAAAAACCAGAAAGTAGAAATAGCTAGCTGTATAGGAAACACAAATCTCCTTGAAAATATTGTGTATATATTTGTAAAATATGCCTTTTTGTATAGCTGCAGCATTCAAGACTTATAAATTCCTTTTTTCTATTTGTGGGATCTCTGGTCTGTTTAACAGGCTTCACTTTGTGTGGTGAAATTCCTTGCTACACAGGTAGTACTTTTAGGCTCTATAATGGCACAATCTGTGGAATAAAATTCTTGCTCCTCTGAAGAGAGGGGAAGAACTCTCTCCTGGTGAGCTTGATTGCTGCAGACTTCAACTTTCTGACTGTAGAGACTCCATTTAATTCCCTCTTTTTGTTGGTATTTTTTGAAAAGGCATCAATACAGTATTGTCCTTATCATAGGAACAAGGAGTGCTTGGTGTGAAAACTACATTGTTCTAGAAATAGACGCCAAAGACAGGGTGTCACAGAGATCCTTATGCAGAATAAAGTTCTTCTTTCTTTCCCTTTGCCTCCAAAAAAGGAAAAAAAGTTCCCCTTGTAGAAGAGACTTGCTGTTCTTCCTTAGCAAACATGTCCCATCCTCCTCAAGATGATTTCTTTCCAAACCTTTTGTAGAAGATGTACCTGAAGGCTATAAAACATTCTCATTGGAACCTAAAAAATTTAACAGTGAGTCATAGAGCTTATCATCTTGTCTCAGAAGGACAAATGCAGAATTTATCTTAAAAGAGTCTTACAGTGTTTCCAATGTTCCTTGTTGTTTGCATAATTTTACAAGACTTTTAAAATGCAATACTTATATGTTGCCAGGCTTGCACAGATTACTATGATAGGATTATTCTGTGTAAAAATAATTATCAGAATTGAGGTGTGATATAGAACAAAAGTTTTGAGTCAGACCCCATTATTGCTGATTATTTGGACTCAGTTGTGTTAGGTAATGAAATATCTAGAAGCATTTTACAGGTCTGATAGCTCATTGTTAGGGTTAATTAAATTCAAAGGCTTTTTGTAAATTCTGAAGTCAAGTCTTTGCAAAACTAAAACCACTACACCTTTATTATATTGGTGTGGCCTGAGGAGCTGGGTGTTTGTAATGCTGTTGTAAATATATGTTATAATAGGGGTAATTACTAGGAGAATTAATACAAATGGGAGCTAGTTATATAACAAGCAGAAGAACATACTACAATTGTTCGATTAATTAGTATAATTATTTCTAGAATCGGAGGAGCAATAAATGTCCCAAATAACAAGCTGAAAACAGCTATTTGAGAATTAAACACATTACCATTTTTAAAGGTTTCTTCCTTTTTTCTTTTATATTTTGTTTACTCATCTGTTTACATGGAAAATGCAAAAGTTTTTTTTGTCACTTTTCAAATCTTATTAGTTCTATATACCAATAATGTATTTTATATATAGTAAAATGTATTCCATACATATTCTATATTTTGCGTGTATTCTTTATACGTGTTTAATTAATGTCTGAAAAACACCATCATATCTCACAGGCACCACCTACTCATAAGGGCAAGAGGCAGCTACATTAAAACATCATGGAATGGTTTAGGTTGGATGGAACCTTAAAGAATATCTAGTTCCAACCTCCACTTCACTGGGCAGAGACGCCTTTCACTTGACCAAGCTGCTACACAACCCTGAGGAAAGTCTCTTTCCAGCTCTCTTGCAGACCCCTGTTTAGGTACTGGCAGGTGGCTTTAAGGTCTCCACGGAGGTTTCTCTTCTCCAGGATGAACAATCTCAGCCTGTCTTCATAGGAGAGGGCTCCAGCTCTTTTAACCATGGCCCTTCTTTCATGGCCCTTCTTTGGACTCATTCCAACAGCTTTCCATCTTTCTTATGCCAGGGCCTCTAAAGCTGGACACTGTACTGCAGGTGGGGTCTCATCAGAGCTAAGCAGTGTGGCAAAATCACCTTTCTCAACCTGCTGTTCACATTGCTTTTGATGTGCATTGTAAACCTTTTCTTCTTTGATGTTTATAATTTTCCAAGCTGTAGAGCTACTAAGCTATCAAAGGTTCAGTGATATTATGGTAAGTACTCAAGTGTAAGATACACAAGCCATTCACATCAGTAATAATGCAGTCTTGCATTTGCCCTATCTTTGTTCTTTCTTTATAGTGAGACTGCAGACAATTTTTCAAACATTCACTTTTTTCCTTAACATCAGGGTAGATTTAGCAATGCATGTTCCTTGTCTCTTTATTACAGTGTGCTTATCACTATGCCCTCTGAAATATTCTTTGTGGGATAAGGCATGGACAACCTCAACAGCATAAAACTTTTTCCTGTTTTATATGCGTATACACAAGTGCCTTTTCTCATATATTCTGTCTCATCTGAGCCTTTTTTAGTTGTTGTGCTCCAAACTACTGCTTCTGCACTTCCTGTTTTCAGCTGTCTTCTTCTTTCCATTCAAGTCTAGTTTCTTATGTTCTGCTTAATTAATGTAACCTACAGTGATGTCTAATTGCTCTCTACCTTACCACTCTGCATGTTGCCTTATGCTGAGCTGGAACAATGTACTCTACAGCTTTGGATATGAGTGCAGGATTCTAAGAAATTAACATTGGCATCTTGTACTCTGATATTATATAATCATTCCTGAAGATGGAAGGATACACTTTCAGCAGTCCTGATCCATTTATAGTCAATTGTCTGTATATTCTGCACAGCTTCTTCTTGAGAACAGGAGACTATATTTGCCCTGCCTGAAAAGATGCCCAACTAAGATGCTGCCATATTTGAACAGGACATGTCAGGCCTACAGAGAAATTTGGATTTATTTCCTCATCTTCTTAGGCTTCTCTACAGCCAAGGAAGATGACTGTTGACTTACAAAGGCTCCTTCTGCAGATTGTAATAGGTCTTCAGGGTCTGTCGCACTGCTGTTTGATTTGGCCAGGTCAAGCAAGAACTTTCAGCTTTCTTGCAATGGTCACTTGAAAATTTTGATCTTTGAATTTTATTGGAGTTTAAGCATACACAGTATTCGACCACGAATTTTCTAAACAGAGATGAGAACTTGTATTTTACTGTTTAAAACACTTTTCACACTAAAGCAAAAACAGTTGTTTAACTCTTGTACGTTTAGGAAATCCATGGTATGAAGTTTGGTAGGTCATGTTTTCCCAGTTAGAAGCTGTTGGTGTCTACCTTTCCTTTTCTGCATGCCAGCTGATGTTTTAAACATACCTCTCATTATTTTTGTGACACTTATTCCCAAATGCTGTTTTGTCGAATGAGTAGATGAAGAACTAGCTACCCCAAAGGCTGTAGTCGAGACAGCAATTCACTTCTGCTACAGTCTGATCCAATAGATTTCAATTAACCTAACTCTTACTGTAAAGTCCTCAGGTATCTGCCCTCAGTGCACTCGAACCCTTATGTCTGTTCAAACTCTTTTTTCCCCATTTAACCAGTGAAGACTTTTTTATCATTGTTGCTGTTATTAATTAGACACCCATCTGTGATTTCTTAAATCTTTTACTAAACTTATTTTACTTGGACCAGTGAAGCACAACTCTCCTTCTATTCAATTAGTTGTTTTTAATTGATCTAACTGATGCAAGTTCCTAACCAGTTAGCTAATTTCTTCAATTAATGAAGCCAGCTGTCTCACAGTCATGTTATTGATCATTTTCAGGCCTAAGCATCTGTTATTCCAGGCATTTTAATGGTAATTTCCAATTGACACAGATATCATTACATACAATCATTGCACTCTTTTTATTAACTTAATTAATCCAAGGTATTTTCACTTTTGTTATCACCCTAACACTCCAGCCTGCTATCTTTAAAAAGAAGCACCCTTTCATAGCTACGAAGTATAAAAGTACTGCTTCTCATTTCTCAAATATTTTTTTCAGAACATATCACTGACATAATGCCTAAAACCCCCTTTGCTTAGTAGGGATTAATGCATTTCAGTTTTAAACTAATGCTTCACTCTTTTTGCCTTCCAATTTTTACAGTTTTATTTATTAAACTACAAATTTTTCAGGATAGACACTGTCCCAGTAATATATCTGGAAAACAGCAAGTATTCTTTAATTACTACTGATGTTCAAAACATTCTGAGGAATAATGTTCTACTAGCTGGAACTGGGAGACAAGAATACAGACACCTTCTGCTCATGAAGCTCAATTATTTTGATCACTGGGCCATAAAAGAGGATATGAAAACCAAGTTTATACTTAATATCTTTCAGCAGTTTGAGACCAAGACTACCTCACTGTAAATCTACTTTAGTCAGTGTTTTCTTATCCAAAGAAAGAAAAAAGAACTGCAGGAGCAGATTAAGTTATTATGAATGCTCAACCTCACCTGCAAAGTCAAAAGGATAAAACAGAGGAATAGAATGCTGTGTGAATCCAGTATCTTGCACAGAGTTATTTTTCAGGTTAGTTATATCAAGAGCATTATGGTCCTGCGCCTTGCAGTTTCTGAATGTTCAGGATTAATGAAGGATTAAAATTGCCACTACTTATTAGAATAATGTAAAATCAAAATCTTCTTTCAGTAGACACTCAAGTATTGAAAGCAAAGATTAAACTTAGACTCTACATGTTACTTAAGAACACATAGCATTTTAATTACATGAATAATCCTTGTAAACTGCCTGGTACTGCAAATTCACTACCTACCATCTAAATCAGAACTTGAGAGCAATGTTACAAGAACAGAATGGAGTACTGAAAAACTTTATTTAACCAATCACTTCTTATCTAGAATTTCCAAAATAGATCACTAGATTCTTTCCATCAGGTAGCCAAGTATATAACTACCTGGCTTATTTGATGTCATTCAAATCTTTCAGGTAACAGGATATGATGAAAAAAAAGTGGACTCAATTCTTTTCTCATTAAGAAATATGGAAGAAGTATATTTGCTGCATTTGTAGTAATGTCATTACTGTCAAGAATTACACTGCAAATGCCTTATTTCTATCAAAGAAAAACAGCAGACAGTTCCCAGAATCAAAAATAAGCTATATTCTCTTAGAAAAAAAAAAGGCAAAATGCTGTATTTAATAGTAACTGACTAGTGCTTACTGCTGCAGATAGTGTACATACTAGACAGCCTGTACATTCTTAATGCCTTTTTTCATCCAATTTAATCTTCTGCAGGATGAACAATCTCAGCCTGTCTTCATAGGAGAGGTTGGCATGTCCTGAGTCCTCCAAGCATTATCACAGTAGGAATGGGTCCTTCCTTTCACAGTACTTAGCAGATTTGAGCTTTTGCACTTGAGGACTTTCCAAGGCACATCACTGACATTGTACCTTTCATTGCAGCCTTTAAAAGAGTCACTGTCAGACATTGCCCTCCTTCAAGATAATAAAATGACCAATGAACTCTCAGGCACAACATCAAAACACAATGTGCTTATAGCAACTTTACCACAAAACCGAGGAAACACTAGAAACGTTTGCTACTGCATTCTTTCTGATAAGATGAAAGAGGACAAAAGGAAAAAATAAGTGAAAATATTAATTGTGCTTAGTTTTCAAATTTTGTCTTTCCTTTCTTTCTTCCTTTTGTGGCTTTCTGCTTTTGTCAATTTGAATTTAAATTTTAGCTCTGAAAAAAAGTAGAAAGTCTTAAATATTTTTTTAAAAAATTCCCATTCTCTGAGCATAGGTTAAAAAACATACACATGTGTATGAAATCTGCCACTGTGATACTGCATCTCAAAAGTTTAAGACTTCAACTCAAAACAAAAATGGAAAGTGATAATAAAAAAAATACCTTTAGCATTCTTCTTGCAAACTGCAATTTCAAATGAGATTTGACAAGAGTCAAACTCTTATGTAATGATTTGTCAGGAAGCCTGTTTGTAAAAGAAATTGTGAACACTTCAGCAAAATCCTGTTGTTTAATGACTACTGTGAATGCCTCATGCTGATGCTCTGTGTCTGACTGCAATGCGATATCCCCAAAGTATAAGCTAATACTATTCTCCCAGTTTCATAGTTGCAGTTGACCCTGTTAAAGAACTGTTCATGATTAATTCTATTAACATTGCTGTTAAAGTGGATGAGCATGATACTATGAACTGAGTATGTCAGTAACATGCAGCCTTCAATCTTATACTTCATAAGGTAAGACATTAAAATACAGATGAGGATTCAACCAGACTGAGCTTATTAATTGATTAAGATAGAATTATACAATAATTTTTAACATAAATATGCAATATTACTGAATGCAATATACACTGATATGTTCAAAAAAGAGAATAGACAGCTGAATATTTTCCATGTGTCATAAAAGTGTAGTTATAAAATATGTAAATGTATTAGTGTTCAGAGCCACTATTTGCAACATATATCTATTTCTGTTTCACATGTTAGCCCCTACACTATGTCC
Organism: Campylorhamphus procurvoides; assembly: GCA_013396655.1. Taxonomy (NCBI): domain Eukaryota; kingdom Metazoa; phylum Chordata; class Aves; order Passeriformes; family Dendrocolaptidae; genus Campylorhamphus; species Campylorhamphus procurvoides. Next base: position 961,816 of record WBMV01005164.1, on the reverse strand, counting down.
TTCAGTGAATCCAAATACCTAATGAAGTAGAAGACATTTCTCTTGCAAATTTTAAATTTCTGGTGTACAGATCAGTCATGTTGACCGATGTTATTTTCTTACTGTTTCAATGACTTCTCTGCCATTCTGAATCAGCAGACAGCATTGCCTTGGGTAGAAAGCTCTTCAATATTTGATGGTATATAACAGCAAACACAGCATTAGATAACAAACTTGTTAAAACCTTGTGGTTAACCTTTCCTGTTAACAACAATACTGTAAAGCCTCGATGACCACAGGAATAGCATAGCCTTTGATGACACTGAAACAGGCTGTGATACTGCTGAAGGCATCTGCACTGAAAAAGTGTCATTGGAAATAACAGAAAAACAAGGATACTGAATAAAAATTGCATTTTCGTATTGTTTTATGGAGAATATTATATCAAAAAGGTCTTAGCAGCCCATAAGAATGTTCTGTGTTTCCTTCTTTTTTTCTTGCACCAATTTTAGTATTGTCAAATATAAATAATTCCATGTCTGTGATTCAAAACCTTTTTGCACTGAATCCTCGTCAATAAAAATTAAACAGAAAGCTAATAAAAAATGTAAAATTTATCCCCTCCAAAACAGGGGAAAAAATCAAAACACTGATATTCAATGAATTTCAATTAATTACTTTTCAATAGTAAAATATCTTTTGTATTAGTTACTAGCACTTGAATTTTCTGAGCATCAGCAAAAGAACAAAATATGATGTCCTTTTATGAATTCTAGGAAGTCAGTTTCCCTAAGATTTTGTCTTTTCAAAACGTTATAACTGGACATGCTTATTCGAATTATCATTTCCCCCTGTAAATTCTGATGGGCATGGGATATCTGCTATAGGTATAATACACCAGTTTTAATTTCACATAATGTAAAATGTCTTTGGATCTAGAACTTTGAATTTCTGGCACTAAATATATTGCAGACTTCAATTTCAGTCTATTCTCTTCACTTTTTAATGACTGGTTTTAAGCTGTGTTGTATAAATCTAAGTACGACATAATGAAAATGACCATACTGATGATTTTTCAGATAAGTAGTAAAACTGTAAACTAAACCACACGCACGTGTGGAAAGACAAAATCCACATTCAGAGTTAAATATCTCAACTTGTTTCCTTAGGAATTTTAGTAATTAAAACTTTCTAGGGCTAGAACTGACAAAAGAATTAGAGGGACCTCAAGGATCTAATGCTACTCCTGTAATCTTGAAAATGTCTACTGTCTTAAAACAGTGGAGGTGTATAAACTGTACAACATTGGTGATATTTTATAGTACCCAAGGTGCTAAAAGGTTCTCCTTCTGTGTTTGCACCGCACTGATTTCATGCTGACAAGACTAGGAAACTACTGTTTGTCTCAAACCAAAATGTGTTCTCTGTGTTAAAAAGATGTCCCATTAAGACTCAGGTTCAAGTAGGCATTTTCTGAAATTGCCTGATATTTGCTTTATAGATAGACACATAAAGCAAGCATCACTGGTCACCTGTTTTCTTGGAGTGAGTAGTTACTCAGTGGTGTCAAAGACATACAAGACTTTCAAATATTAGTTTCTCATATTTCTGTAACAATCTAAAGTAGAGAATAAGAAGAGGAAAAAAAAAGCCAGAGTAAATCCAGTCCCTTTGTTTCAAACACTCTTAAAACATTTGACTATCCAAAATCGAGTGTTCTTCATCTGCTATTTCTCTTGAAAAATGACAATTTTATGTGTCTGGGATTGATTTCATGAAGAACTCCTCTGCTAACATGCTGTGTGGTTATCAGTTATCTTGTATGGCTGTTGAAGTACACATGAAGCAGAGACAGCAGTGTTTCTCTTCAACACTCTCAGTTTCTTTGGAGATATATTTTTTGTTTCTTTGGCTTTGTCCCATTTTGTCCCAGATAAAAGATCCTTACTCTATGCTCCACTTTTCTTTTTTGTTTCTCTTTTGCACAATATAACCTCCAGTTATTTCTGATTAGGAGAAAAAAAAACATTTTTTGAGGTTTTATTCCTGAGAGCATTTAAAAGGTGACTGTCCCTTAATTTTTTTCAGTAATTTAAGGGCTAGTCCACTCTTTATTGGAGATTTGTTAATGGAGCGAAAAAATATTAGGAGCAAACTAAAGGGTATTTTATTTTAGTATCTCACTCCCTTTTCTATTGAAACAAAAAGTGTAGAAATACAATTAGCTTTTGCAATATACTCTCTTTCTCCCTCCCCCCCCAAAAAAATTGGAAAAAATAAACTGACTATTTATTATAATAACTGGTGTTATAATAAACCAGGTACTCATATACACACTAAAGTTTTGCAGTGAACAACTGAAAGCAGGCTATTTAAATTTTCTTTGCATGAATAGTTCTTTTTTTTTTTTCTTACGTACAAAGAAACACCTGAAATTGATAGCAAGAATGTTTTTCAAGCATGGCCACCAAAAAACCTCCAATTTTTATTTGAGATAAATAATATTCTGTAATTCACTTATGTCTGGAAATTTCAGTGTGTTCTTCACATTAAGTAATAGAAAATATTTATTTTTCTTTACACTATTGACTTCTGAAAATACTATTGGGATTCTTTAAGACAATTTTTTCTCACTGACCCTACACCGGTAAGCAGCTTTACTTTCTTGTTATCTGTTTATACTCACCCTTGTTATGTTGCTTGTTTGAAGTAGATAAATAAGGTAAGAGCTCTAAAATAGCTAGCTGAGATACCTCTATATTTTGTGATAGCTCAGAATTCAGCATTTGTTGTACAGCTTGGCTGATCAGTTGTGCTTTGCTGAGATTCAGTCTGCTCAGGATGTTTTGCTAATAGTATCTGAGTTAGCAATATAATATTAGCTTACATATATCTGCAGTACACAATTGTTTGTGGTAGAGTGCAAAGATACCCTCAATGCTGGCTGGCGCATGGAATTAAAATACTAAATGCTAGGTAGTAGTGATTGTAAAGGCAACAATATTCTAACTTTAACAATATAGAATTAAAATAATTCTGTAAAAAAAAATCATTACTACACATATCTACAGGCAATTGGAGAATGCTAATGTACTGTATAGAAGAAAAAGATACATAAAGGAAGATAGGTTCATTTCCAGTTCATTATAAACTCTGTAGTGAAAAATCAATATTTGCTAAATGGAGGACAGAAGTAAAGGAAAAATTTGTCTTAAAGCATCTCTCTTAAAAAAAAACAAACAAAAAAACCCCACAAAAAACCACATATGATTCATTAGCACCTGAAAACACAGTTTTGTCTAAGTCAATTAGTACAGTAAAGTCAGATGAAATTTAGTAGAAACTGATGTTTTTCTGCAGAGCTTTAAAAGCCACTGTCTGTTTTCATGATGCAGTAAAATTTCAGTGATTTTTAGGGTACCACACCAGAATTATCATTATGTCTTTGGTATATAAAAGGGTAGGAAGTTGAAAGCAGCCCTTTCAACCAATTTGATTCCACCCTAAAAGTTTGGTAGTTTGATTCTCAGACTTGGGACATGGCCTGTTTCAAGAAAATGTGCAACTCCATGGGGTGAGTTATTCTCTTATATCTTCTGATACAAAAGCAAGAATATAACAATAGCTTGGCAGGGCTTTATGTGTGTCAAAATTTTCTTTGTAGAAATACTAATCTGAAAGGCATTGGTGGCATGAGTCCAATTCTTTCCACTGAATTAATGTTTTTATCCTTAAAGTTTGTTCTAAAATAATAATAAATAATAGTAATAAATACCTTCAGGGTCTTGTTTTGTTTTATTTTAAGTCAGACCACATTAAAGGGAAGTTGGATGCTATAAAGCTATGCCCTAAAGCTAACCAGAAGATGGTGGCTGAATGAGGAAATTTCTGGGTGAGGTTTTATTGTCTTGATAGCGTAAATCAGAACAGACCCAGAAGACTACTCTTTTGACTTAGGAAAACTTCAGACTATTTGTGCTGGGTTTATAAAGTTTTTACAGTACAATCTTCTGATGGATTTCTTTAAATGTTTTGATTTATCATCATTAAGAAAAACCTAAAGTTATATTTCAGAAACAAAGTAAGAAACTAGTTTTCACTCAATTACTGCTAGCAGATTATCACTTGCTATATTAACAGTATTATTTTCTTCAAATAATACCAGGCAATGTGATTTAAATTATTACTATTTTAAAAAAACAACAGCAGTTACCATACATGAGGAATGCAAGTCATGAGCAAATGAATGAAACACTAAACCTTGAAGCATAAATCTAGAAAAAAATTGCATCATTGACAGCTGCTCATGAATGATCAGGTCGTACATTTTGGAATCTGAGAAAGAAGTAATCTATATATTGAAAAGTCAGTAGTTGTAAGTATTAGCATTAAACATTAAATGCAAATTATCCAATGATCCATTCAGAGTGAATTTAAAATCAAGACAGATTGATTACCAAGGGTTGGCCCATGTATGTGTCGATCATCTGAAATACCAGACATTTCAAATTCTGATTCTCATGGAAAGGTAGAAAAGTCACTGGAAACAGTACTCATCTCATATATCTTTAGTCATTGAATTGTTTTGTCAGCTACTTATCTATGCTCCTTCCAAGGCAGATAGACCAACATAGGTACCTCTAGAGAATCAATCATACTTTCCTAAACTATGTCTCTTTGGTAGGATGAATGATCTCCCAGAGGTATCTTCTTGAGGGAGTAGAATAACCTAAACTGCAGCACTAAACATAAAAAAAGATACCTAAATTTAACTGCAAAGTCTAGGTGAGGTGAATCATACCTTAAGTGTAGTCACATTTTTAAGTGCTTATTTTTACGTTAAGTGATTCTAAAAAAGATTTGATAGTAACTGATAACACATTCCCAGTACGTAAAAAATAATTCTCTTTGTAATTTCAGATTTCCATTTGGAATATATATATTTTCTGTATTTTAGCAGAAGCATTTTGAAGCTGTTATTATGGTCTCCTTAAAAAACAGTTAGTAGAAAAACTTGATCAATTTTTTAGTTGTCCTTTAGGGGTGTCATGGTTTAAACCCAGCTAACAACTATGCAACACACAGCCACTCACTCATTCCCCCAGTAGCTACTATGAAGAGAATTAGCTCTATCCCAGCCAAAATCAGCACACAGGACAAGACCCAAAGGATTTTTGAGAAAAAGTTGGGATTAGTCCATGTTTTGAACCAAGCAGAAACCACTGAGATCAAGGGAAGTGTCTGTCCAGCAGATCTTTATATCTGGATCATAAATCCTAGTTAGTGTCATCTCCCTGTTAATGAAAGAATTATTACATTTTAAGAGTAATTAGAGGAAGATTTCTTCTTTCTCAAGGAATATTAGTTCACAATCCAACTTTATCCCTTAAATATATTTGAGAAACAGGTGATGTATTTTGAGTGATGTTTATATCTTTATTTGTGAGATCATAGACTGCCGTTTAAAATCAGGATAAAGAGTAAGAACACAGCAATAAACAAAAAAGGTACTAGAGTAATTCTATGGCAGCTGGGAGATTATAAAACTGTGGGATTTAATTGTTTGTCTTTTCCACAGATCTTTGGCAGCCATAAAATAGTAAGCAAAGGAAAAGCAAAATTGCAGATTTTTTTGCAGTTCTTGGCATCCAAAGTAACCAGACCATTACTAAAGAAGATATTTGGAAGAATATGCTCATTTTGAAAGAAAAAGAATCAGATTTTTCCTTTATTATAGTCATAACAAAGTTTGGAAAGATAAGAGAGGTGAGAAATTTTAAAAATTGAATAGATAAAAGAAATTTACAAAATTATTCTTGAGTTGAACCACATTTTTTTTTTGCAAAGCAGCTCTCTTCAAAATATAAGACAAACCCAGAAAAGCTTCAGTGTTTAGTTTTTTGTATTTTTTTTTTGAGGGGATGCCTGTGACACACATGGAAAAGAATAACTTCTAATGTAAAAAAGAGACATAGTAGAAGATTTCACAACAGGACTCAGTGTTATGTACAAGTTTAGAAAGGGTTCATATTTTTTCTTTCTTTGCAGTGTCAACACTGGGGCTTATCTCTTACTTTAAGGTAGGTAGCCGAATGAAGATAAACAATGCTGCTTCATTTTTTATCCTTAGTATGAGCAGCCTTCTTTTGTCAATTCTTTCTCCTCCTTTTTTCCATCCATTTTCATTAAGTGTTTGTCAATTGTTATTGGTTTCCTTTGTTCTTGACAGTGTTTCTTAGTGCGAGTTTTCTGCTTCCTGCTGATTTTGATTCCGTTCTCACACTGACAAATAAGACTTATTCCGGAAACACGAGACATGCCAAAGGCCTTCATCTGACACAAAAAGCACACTTACAAACTATTCTTATAGTCCACTCTCCTTCATAGTGGTTCTTAAATGACTAGGATAAGAAAATAAGTCACAGAAATTTATCTTATATAGAGCTACATAATATCATTAAAACAAAATGTTACAGATGCATGAGATGAATTATCAAAGAAAACACAAATACACAGTTTCAATCTCATCCTAAATGCTATGCAATTTTCCAGTCAATATTCAGATAGTAAATGTAAATATTCAAACAGCCAAACTGGTACTACATCTTGGCTACTGCATCAAAGAAAAACTTTAATACTCTCCAGAAGGAATCGAAACAATTCTATCTGCCTGAACATTGAGTATCCAGTCTCATCTAGGTGTGTAAACTACATATATAGTTTCTGGAGAGCAAGAAAACTTTACAAAGTAATTTATGTCCTAAATTAGATGTCTGAAGTAGAAGGGATTACGTCTCTTTGTCTTCACTAATTCTATAGGGAGATTTAAGCTGTTGTCTTATAGTACATGTATTCAGTAATTTGAAATGCATTGTCAAAATCACAGAAAGACCTTGTCAAACTGCAAAGAAGCAGCTGCCTGCCTATGACGACTGAAGCACCATGGCCCCTGCTCCTTCCCTTGCCCCCAGTATGCCTCATGGCTGAAATTTGGACCGGAATGGGAACTTGAGATAATACTATAGTCTAAGTGCCCCAGGTCCAAGAAGTAAACAAGGCTCAGTAGGTGGAGGAGAAGGGTTTTGCGTGTATAATGGCAAAATCATTCCACACAAAAAAAAGAGGAGTAAACTTCTCTCTGAGAAGACCAGGTACACATGGGACATTAGTGTGAGAGGCAGCTGAGAAGGGGTTATAAACCATCAATGACCCACAAAACACCCCAGAGTCATTCCTGAGGCCTTCCACCACCAGAAGACTACATGTGATCCAAGTGAGGTGACCAATTCAGACTGCTGCAAGAGATTGCAAAGCTTTCCCCTACCAGGGAAGGTGCCTGGGCATCTTCTGAATGTATATAAATCCACTGGACTCTATGCTTTGCAGGACGCCCACCACCAAGAAGATCAGAAGAAGAGGATTCATGGGTACTCAGTGGTGATACATTTTCTATTTAATCTCTCTCTGTCTCTCTCTCTTCCCCACTCCGTCTTCCTTTCCCGTATTTCTTTCTATCTGTCTCACATTTGCTGTTAAATAAAATCCATAGTATTGACTTTGGAATATGGTCTCATTTGCACCTTAATTCAGGCAGAGGAATTTCTAATTTTAATAACTGGCTCATAACAAACAGTTAAACAGCAAACAATTTTGCTAAATACTCTATGAGGTTTTGTTTTTTTTTAAAAAAATTATCTCTTAGAATGGAGCTTGTTTTGTTTAATTCCCATTTTCCTTTTCTCTCATTTTCTTCTGAAATTGATGACTTCACCACTTTACTGATGAAAAAAATTCTCCTGAGGAAAAACCCCAAAATCTCAAACTTGAGTTCAAACCACTCTTTGAACTATGTATCGGGCATCAATTCTTATTGAATAATAGCTTCCCATGTCCTTTACTTCAAGCTGTTAAGTACATTTTCTATTGGACAATTTAAAGAATTAAGATGTTTGGTGTTGTTAAATAGAATTAGTAACCTGTCTCTCACAAACCACACAGTTAAGCAAGTTTTTCTTCAGGAAGATCTGCCCATTCCTTAACCTGGGGATGTAAAGAACTGGTTTTCTTCCATGCTTTAAGTAAATGTTAAATGCAAGCCACAAAAAAGGATGTCTTAATTTCCCAGGGTTTTTTCCAAATTACACTTCATATAAATGGAATTTCATACAAACTATCTGGACAATGCCAAAATATTTTACCCAGAATATTCTGGCATAAGGAAAATCAACAGTCTTCTTATATTTCTGATTGAAAATTTCTATCCCACTGAAGTCCTGTTCATGTGTCCAGTTTTGTAACCAGGTCTTACTCTTTCCTTGTCGATGCTGCTTGATAGAATAGCAGAGACAACACTCAGCACAACAAACCTTTACTCAGCATAAGAATTTTATAACCTATTTTTGCCATGAAAGAGACCTTTCTCTATGTCTAAATTTATCTTTCAAGCACTGTTTAATACTAGCCCCCAACCTCAGTAAGCCATAGCTTTAGCAAATTTCAAAGGCAACGGTGTCTTCACTATTGTGCTGATAGTCATACAGGTACAAACTGTTATGGTATCTAAGGATGCTCCCTTGAAAGACCTAAAAGATAATACCCAGGAGGAAACCTGTCAGGCACTCTGAGCTCTCATATTTCAGACTTTCAAGACTTTCATGGAAAGAGGTGACTAAGTAAGTAGAAATATAGCAGAAAAAAATTTGTCTTGGAAGAATGATGTGGGATTGGATGAAGGCAGAAAGAAGAAAGATCAATGTTTGTGGCAATGCTTAATAGATATTTGAACTTTTTGATCTAATTTGTTCTGCCTCTCTCTTTAAGAGAAACAGGCAGAAATGGCCTGTTGAACACTCCCTTCCCTGTAAGGTAATATCTGCCATCAGTCTTGAACCATACAAAAGACACCAAGGCCTTGCCCTACTGGGTCTACTTGTAAAGCTCTGAAGGTCAGTAAAAAGGTGATTTGCTTGACTGGTCTTGAGTAGATGCTGGTTTTAGATAGGTAATGGTTATTTGATATAAACCTTCTTTCAAGTTTTGTGTAAGATTAAAGGCTTAAATAAGGGCAGTATCAACTACTAACCATATTTTAACTCTATTCAAAGGTTTAAAAGAAACACAGACACAGTTTTGGGGAATTTTGTCATCTCTAAGGATGTGGAATGCAATGGACATTGCTGCCTGGATCTGTTAATAAAATGCAATAATAAACCAATTTTAGACTCATTTTCATCAATTCTACACAGTTTCACAATGAATGTGTTCAGTTCAGATAACTGTTCACTGGCTGTTCTGGACATATATTGGCCAGATGTCTAAATGCAAGTTTTAGATACTTCTATTACTGTTTGCCTGGCAAGAGGCACTAAAATTTGCAACTGTGGGATGCAGAGGAGGTCACACAGTAAAACCTATAAAGGAGATCACTCTAAATATATTATGACACAGCCTTCTTTGAAAACTGATGGGATCATAGTGTGTATTGGAATCATATCTACCTCTATTTGTGTACTCCATTTTAATTTTTTTTATCTCTCTGTGCTGATCAAAGCCTGTGACATACATGCAGTTGAAAATGGTGTGATGGAATAACTGGCAAGAAAATGAGCTGTATACTTTCTATGACATTACATGATAGTCATATAAAAGGGAAAAATATGTTAAAGAGCATTTTTCTCTATAAACAAGTATTAGAGTGTTTTTTTGGTGGTTGTAAAGGGAAAATATGCTTTATGGATGGCAACATTATTATTGCTATTACTATTATTACTACTACAATTATTTCCCTTCACAGTGTAGATTATACATTTTGTTTCATGGTGATAAATTTCAAATTTTATTGTCATTGAGTAAATAATTTCGTTGCTCAGGGGAGGTATGAAAATTGGCAGTTGCTTCTAAATAGTATTTCTTTCACTTAGGAGTTTCAGACACACCTACTAGAAATAAATAAAATCATGATGTACATTTTATATTTATTATTCCTCTTATTATTTGCAATAATAGTGATAGTGATCATTTATCACTATAGATAGATAGATTGTTGTTCAATTCCTTTTTTTTCTGTAACAGTAATGTAAAGTACAATCCAAGGTCTTCTCTAGGAAATCTCAATAATTTTTTTCAAGCTGTTAATGCTTAAAGTTCCCATTTTTCCTGGTTTGCTCTGAGCACTGAAAGAATGTCTTCATTTAGATAATCAGAGAAATTTACAGACCTTATCTATATCTAAGTAATATAGGTATCCAAGGGGAAAAAGAATATTTATGTATGACAGACTTACCTGATTCTTATTGTCTCATGCATACTGTGAATTTGATGCTTGGAAGCTAATATTCTCTAGAGAAAGAAATGTATTTCCCCTTTATTCAAGAAGAACAGTTTATTTTCTCAGTTTTGTTTTCCAATATTTAACAGTCATTGGTGCTTTTATTTACCTTATATGTTAATGAAAACTTGTAGATCATATATATATATGCAAATAGTATATAAATAAACCTGGCTTATAAAGGCTATATAATTAGTATTAAGTGATCTCTAATATGCCGGAGAAAGCATAGCTTTTCTATCACTTTTTTCTAATTTTATAAAATCTTTTAAGTACTTTTAGATAGTAATCATTTCCATATTGCTATATAGAGTATAGATTTAAGTATTCTTTTGTGTGTCAACTGGAATGTATCTGCACTGCTACACATTTTGAAGTAACCTGGTTTCTTCCATGATACAGATGTACAAGCAATTTGTATACAAATGAGCATTTTCTCTCTTCTCTGTGCATAGAAATGGAATTGGTTAGTATTGGATTTTAACATTTCTAACTTTTAGTCACACTGCAATCTAATGCAACCTTAGGTTCCAAATTGGAAGGTCAGACTTATGTATAGTACAGAGAATCTGGTGCCTATAAGTAAGACCCACTAAAGTTAACAGCTATGTATAAGATGAGAATGCCAAGATATGGAAGCAATCTAAGACAAGTATTGAAAACACTTGGTATTATACATTCACAATAAAGTATACTCTTCAGGAAAAAAAAACCATTTCCAGGACAGCTGTTTCACAAATCCTCTGCTCCATAAAAGCTCTTTATTTTACTCAGCAATCCTGAGTTCAAGGTAGTAAGAGAGAGGAATCCATTTTCAAACATTTGTGCTTCCTGATTTGGGGTTCTGACTTGATCAGATGGTTGTAATCAGGTCTGTTTCAATTGCAAATAAGTGTTCTAATCTCTGAGGTGCTGGATCATCTTGTATGAGTTTGTCTTGAAGCAGTTTTACTGTGTATAAATTATTAAATATTCACTGGCATAGGAATTGAAAGAGAGGTCTCCCAGTATCCCATGGGAGTACCTTAATCATCAAGATATTGGATATCCTAGTGGGAACTCCTCTCGCTGTACAGTTGAAGCTATTTCTCTTTGTATAAATAATTAAACTGAATTTTGGAGCAGAAACTTGTAACCTGACTTTTCTATATCCCAGAGGAGAACACCAACCAACAAGCTGTACAATTGGGTTTACAGTTTCTCCTTCTCTTTCTCAGCCCTACTAAATGTTCAATTATTTAACAGGGAGTGAAACAGCCTCAGCCGGAAAATGTGCTAATCATACTAGCTAATAGTCTGGATGTAAAGATATTGCTTTGTACCTCTAGCTTTTTTATTTTTAATTCATCTGTCTTTATAAATTGGACAAAGTAGGAATTTTATGATTCTAAATAACACAATTTGGTCCAAATGACTGTTTCCCCTTAAATCAAATCTCATATAACTCAGGACTGAGCCTGTGGGAGGGAGGAGACAAAGGAGACAAACACTAGAAAAGATTTTGAACTTTCCCATAGGAATGTCTAAACTCACAGTGATTCTGAAATTGTGGAAGAATACCTTCAGTGGGGCCACAAATCAGATTTAAGTAGCAGAGAGGGAAGTAAGAAAATGGAGGCAGCAACTGGTTTTAAAATATTGTTTTTTAAGACCAAGTGCTGTATTCAATACTTCTAAACATATGTATTGAAAGTACACTTCAATAGTCTCAGTCTTCATTGATTTGTCTATTAATTGTAGATAAGTATCTGTGTATCTTAGTAGGAATCTCTAAAATACAAAAGGAATATTTGTCTAGTAAACCAGAAATTCTGTAATGAAAATAGATGAAAAAGGAAGGTATCAACAAACCTGAATAAATAGAAAGAAGTACTCAAGACAAGTTTTAAGCAATTGAACCTGGTATGTAATTTTCCCAAAGCAAGCTGACTGGCAGCTTTGTATGTGTTGAACCTCTGTGTAATTGTCTAAAGTGCAAAAGCTTACTAAGCCTCTGATTGGGAAATGTTAAGTATGAAGGATCAAATTTCATGCATGATAAAAAAATAGAAATTATAGCTGTAGCGGTCTGAATTACTGTTCCTAACTTTCTGTGCTTTGATCAGAAAAAAATGGCCATACTATAAATTGCCTAAATACAAGGGAATTTGCTATTATTTTGAGTTAGGGTCTGCAGAAGTCAAGATCCTTGTGATAAAGTGACTTTCTTCTCCTCTCTCAAAAGAAGGGACAATATAAACCACATTGCATTCCTGCAGTGAAAGTACATGAAAGATAAACAGTTTCATCTCTGGTGTTCTAATGGAAATGAGCCAGCAAAGGATATGACCTGAGCAGAAGGGAGCAGACAGGCTTTCTAGAAGAGAATGTACATGTGAACTTACAATTCCAACAATTCTGAAAATCAAAAAGAAGTTTGGAAATTAACAAGTATTTAACAATAATAAAAATATGTAATAAGAAGAGTGTGTCTGAACAGAAGTTAGTGTTTCCTGCATTATCTTGAGACGGATACAATAGAACCATAGGTTCAGATGCTCAGTCACTGAGCTATTATTAAGAGGGAATGCTGATCTGGCAGTTTGGTTAGGTCGCCTCACACCATCAGAACTCCTTTGGTTATTTCAGGCACACAGCAACAGCTTCTGACCAGATACACAGTGTGTTCTCTGAATGTTTTGTTGTACATCATCTTGGTCAGAAAGTTTAACAGGAGAAAATATCAGTGGAAGGAGACATGGCTATCTACCTAAAATAATAAAAATGCGAATCCCAAATATTGGGAAGGAGGAGGAGGAGGTGCTCTAGATGCTGCAGTCCATAATGAAAACCATGGGGAGGAAGGCTGTCCCCTTGCAGCCTGTGGAGGGTCCACAGTGCAGCAGATAATCTACCTGCTCATGGAGGACCTCACACCAGACCAGGTGAATGCCCAAAGGAGGCTGCGACCTTTTGGAAAGCTCACACTGGAACAGGGTCCTGACAGGACCTGTGGTCCCATGGTAAGAGGAGCCCACGCTGAGTAGGTTTGCTGACAGAACTTGTGGCACTGTGGAGGACCCATGCTGGAACAGTTCATTGAGAAATGCAACCAATGAAAGGGGCCCACACTGGAGAAGTCCATGAAGATCTGTCTCCTCTGGGAGGTGCCCAAGACAACAATTGCTAAATAACCTCCATGTCCTTATTTTGACAAATGAATTTTTGTTCTATTTTCCCTTCCCTACCCAGCTCTGGAGGGGATTGATAGAGCAGCTTTGGTAAGCACCTGGCATCCAGTCACTGTCAACCCACTACACTGAGTAAAAGCAAAAGGATTTATGGTAAACAGCACAGTAGAATTCTATAAAGAAATCATGCCTTTCCACGTTTCTTTGTTTCTGTTGTTGTTGTGGTGGTTTTTGTTGTGTTGTGATTTTTTTTGTGGGGTGCGGGGTTTTTGGGTTTTTTTTTGTGGGGGTTTTTTGTTTGGTGAGTTGGTTGGGGGTTTTTATTTTATTTTAACTACAATTTTCAAAAATATAAGCTCAAAACATGTTCTCTTTTCTTTTTATGGGAAATGCAAATGTTTAAACCTGTAGTAAACATCAGTTCATTACAATATTGAGAAGAAACTTCTCTAACTCTTTGTTGCAATTTTTGACTTTTAATGACTTCCCTGTATTATTAGGACAGCTTTTGGGTAATAGGAACCAGCCAGCTGCAACAACATCAAATTCATATATCCCACTACCTTGCCAGTGTGAAGTCTGCCCTACTTCTGCCGTAACCAGAGAGCAGGTACTTCCCAGTATGTTGTAAGGAAACAGGCTTATGTAAAGCAGCAAATTGCTAACTTACTTAAAAAACTTATGCTTCTGCCTTTCTTTCTTGGTCTCACATAATCAGTGAATAGCATGCCACTATTAAATTTTGGAGTCTTTATTTTTATATCTTAGAAGTTTCCAGAAGCTTGAGTGATGTAACTCCATCAGTATATGTTTGGATCTGGACTGTGCAATTTTTGATTCACACTAGGAGTATTTTGGAATTGTGTATATGAATTTACTGCAAGGGTTGCCATGGAAAGATGGCTAGGGCGGGGGTGTGTGTGTGTGTGTGTGTGTGAAATTAGAAGAAACTGAGAAACTTCACTAACAGAAGTTATAGCAGTATGGAAATTATAAGGTAAAATGCAGCTGCTACTCCCTGGATGGAATGCAGTTGGCATACTCAAAACCTATTCCACAATGATTTCTCATACACACAATGTTCAATTGTAAACACCTGCCGAAAGGGAATGGAATGGAGGGTGGAGCAGAGTGGAGATGTGGCCAGGTTCTGTGGAAATCCTTGCAGGGAGGGGAATTTGATGGTACTTTGCATCTGATAAACCGCACATCACCTGTCAACCAAGAGAGACAGAAGGCGTCCTGTTCACAAGTCAACAATGGTACCAAAATTGGGTGAAATCATTATCAGATGAATTTGGTTAATTAAAGCCTAATTATAATACTAACATCCACCTCTATCCCAAAGTTACCTCATTCCAAGTGAGGATCACCTGCCCCAAGCATGTGCTCTATATTTTTATGACTGTATCTTTACAAATCAAGTGAGAGAATTTTACACCAATCAGCAACAAAGGTGTTTATGACTAAAGCCACTCAGGTCCCACCTAAACATAAAGAAATAGTATAAAGTAAGTCAAGAGTGGGGGAAAGTGAGGGAAGACTCCACTGTAACTACTAAGATTGGTCTATGGGCTGAACATGTCTTCTCCCCCCCCGGGACACCTTTGGGTAAGAGCTGCACTCTCACGCACACTGAATAAATACTTTTACTGAGGATTAGAGCTTATCTGTATATTGCTTTAAATATATTTTTGCAGTCAGATACAGACAAATCAAATACTAAGGGAAAACTCCCCGCACTATGGATCAAGGAAATCTCCCCTTTTATTGGGACAGAAAATTAGTGTCAAGGACAGGTTTGGCATGGATAGCATGCTGCAAAAATACAAATATTCCCCTTCCCAGAAGGGGTGGGCTCAAACATTTTGGAAGGACAAAGAGGAAAGTAGTGGAATGCATTGAGCAATGTCAGGCTGAGAAGAAGTGTAAAAAAAGAAAAGGTAAAGGAGTAATTTGTGTAGTGTTAGAAGCCTGTTTGTCTTTTGCACAAGAAGCTAAAAATTCACTTGCTTCTGAACGGATTTTTGATGTTGAGTGTACTGACTCGAAATTGGAGAATGAGATGTCTAAGTCAACATTAGCCTTTGATAGTAGTTTAGGAGATAAATTGGAATTTCAAGTTGATAAACTTGTTGCTGAAAATGAGGTTCTTAAAGCTGAGGTGGACCAGATTAAAATTTTGCTTGCTGCAGAAGAGTGCGAAAAGAAACTGTTGCCAGAAAAACAGCCTCCTGCTTTGGTTAGGTAGCTCCCTAAATCCGTGTCTTATCTGGATATTGAGACCTGGAATAGGGATATTTGAAGGGATAGTGATGATGATGAATGTGTGAGGATCTCAGATTCCAATTCTTGGATGGTTTCCTTGTGGCCATTAGTTAAAACCAAGACTACTGTTGGTAGTATGATGAGAATCATACCACAATGCATACAATGCCCTGGATGCCAGCTTAGCTATTAAAATCACAAGGAAAATATTCTAAGTTGCTAGATGCATCTGAATATATGTGACAAGTTTATCTTACTGGAGTGGGACCAAGTGTTGTTGAGTGAGGAGGAATCAAGAAGCTACTGGGGCCCAGGGGTGTTTCTAACTACCTCAGCAGGAAACCGTGATTGCTTCTTAACTGTATGGGCTACATAGCAGGCAGGAGGTATAGATCCTCAAGAGAGAGGACACCCACTGGTAAACAAAACTAACAATCTCTCTGAGTGGGCTGCATCATCCAATGCATGATAGAGATTCTACAAGGAAATCTGCAATGCAAACCTTTATTGATCTGGCACAGTTAATACCTCTCATTCATGGACTCCCTGAAAGTCTAAAGATGTATGTCGCATTCAAAGCCATCTGCAAAATAACAGACACAGTACTTGTAGTCACAGATAGGGTTAGTGAGATTCCACTCTCACTTGGGATGTGTTTGTACATGAAGTGACCAGTTACAGTTGTCATGTGGGCTGAACTACTAAATCATTTGCAAAAAAGCTGTTGGATCATACACAGCAAGTTCCCCAACTTAACACTTCATGCCCAATTTTCATGAAAAGTCTAAGGAAAGACCCAAATTTTCATAAAGAGCAGAACGACTTGTGGCATCTAGCTTGGGAGCTGGGAGTACCTCAGTTTTGGTTGCATGGTGCCTCTAAGCCCTCTATAAGCTTGTTCAGTCTTTAATTGCAGTATAGAAAAATAGTGGAAATGAGGGAAAACAGAAAATTGGCATAGTTCTACCCCAATTTCAGGAGAATTCTCTACCTTAGGAAGAGCTCATACCTTCTGCACCAAGACAGGACTTAACTGACTTGGCAGAATCCCCAGCAAAAAACTCATATTCCCAGGGAGGGCACTGAACCACAAACGCTTACAGACTGGTTGGGCACAAAGGTCTCAGCTTTCCTGCAGCATTGACAGACAAATCAAATACCAAGGGTTGAAGAAACCTCCCCCTTTTCATGGGACAGTTGTATAACATAAAAAACTAAATGAGCAGTTGGGTGAAAGGTTTCTTGTAGTATCTTGTAAGTACTGAAGGTTCAGTGAAATATTGCAGTGCTGTAGAGTTGCTTCTTTACCAATGGGAGTTTCAACTCATATTTCTAACAGGACACCTATCTTTACAAGAAAAATATGACTTCATTCTCAAAATATAATGAAAACACATATTTAAGCATGCTTTATAGGTACTCTCAGACAATGTAATTTCAGAGCTAAAAAAATGCTCCAGAGTGAAGGAGCTATGCCTAAAAGGGACTTGAAAGCAATTCAACATAAATTTCTTTAGAAACATATTTTAAGGTAAGAAAGCAACACAGATGGAGATAATAATATACAGGTTTATGGGGCTCACTGAAGGTTGAAATGCTGAAGTTAGCCAAGAAATATCTATTATGAAATACCTAAAGGAGGATGGTGTCATAGACCAGTGCAGAGTTGAAAAGAACAGTTTGATCTAACTCTAAACAAGTTAGTTTGGATGTCAACTAACATTGTTTTGTGGCAGTCTTCCCATTGGGAAATGGGGTAAAATAGCTTTGGAAGAATGCCATGAAGCACAGGTGTTTTTTAGCACTCAAGCTTCTCCACTCAGAGGTACCTAGGGTTTCTCTGAAGAACTTCAGTCTTAAAAAAACCCTAATTTAAAAATAAATCAAAGTGCAGTCTTCTGATTTGCTTATTCTGTTCATTTATAGTGTTTTGGGGGGGGGTTATGAGAACATTTCTTTTTCAGCTCTTTGAGATCATGCTACATTGTTACATTGTTACCATATTTACTTTGATACTGGGCAATATGTATGTCTTCCTCACTTAACAGGTGCTACAAGTTGCTGCACAAATTTCTTGTCAGGGTGCTATACAATGAAAATAACACATCTTATCTTGAAAAGCCAAAGTGAAGTCTTTGAAAGCCAAACCTTAAATGCAGATAAAATGTAGAAAAGAAGAATTATTAGAAGAGGCACTGTGCTAATGGTACCCTCTGGTTTATGTCTACACACATGTTTGTTATCATGTAAGCCTAAAACCTTTAGAGGTCCAAGAATCAACAGATTAAAGACTTCCATCTCTGTTTGGACTCATCTTCGAATATGGACATTGCCTTCAGTTATCTGTGCTTGTCACACTTGCTAAGTTCTCTAATGTGCTCTGCAAATACATCACAGTGTACATATTCAAAATATACAAAAAGCCCAACATAAATGCTGTCTACCTAAGTGACATTTCTTGCTGAGAGCAGGCTGTGGCTGAACTGTCCTGGTTTGCTGCCCAGGAAAAGCTTAATTGGAAGGTGTATGACTAAAAAGCTCTAAAGATTTGGAATTCTTGTCTACAGATGAGATTAAGAATTTCCTAGCCTATTGCTGTGACTGCTTCCATCTTCCAAGGGACTTAGGCTAAGATGTCTGTGTTTTGGATGTAACACTCCAGCCTTGTGTGCTGTGGGCTCACAACTCAGCCAGGAGTTTTACTTTTAAATATATATATATATGGCTCTTTATTACCTCAAGAAAGCATCAAGTAAGCCATAGACTTGTTCTCAAGTGGTTTCTTTATTAATTTAGGGGAGAAAATAAGGGAACTTGACAAAGGTTAAAAAAGGGCACTACACACACTAGACAAAATGGTTCATCACAAAATCAACCCAGCACATATCCACAACACTTAAGCCAAAATCCAATCACCAACAGTTAAGTCAAAATCTAATCCTCCCAGCTCCAAGCCACCCAAAGCATCAAGAAAAGAAACAAGGAAGGAGAAGCAAAGGGAGCAAAAAGAGAGAATGAGAAAGGGAGAGAGAGCTACCACTGAAAGTTTGCATAAGACCAGCTCTCACACTTCCAGATGGTAGGGCCATGACATGTGTCAAATATAAGCCTTTGGTTTTATCTGCTCTGGTCTCTATGGCCAACTCACCCAGGTTGGGTCTCTGACCCCCCACCCACTCTGGGGTCCCAGGACAGGGTGAGGGCCATGCTCTTACTGTCCCTGCCATCCAAGCTGGGTCAGGGGCTCCAGAAGCTGTGGGGTGTTATAGTTTTCCTGGGGTTTTTGTGACTGGCAGACAATCCAGGGCTTCCCCATGTGGGCTCCAGGGCCCTGCCATGAGGGACATAACACCACCCACATGCACCCATGCATGCATCTTTCACAAGGTGATTCTGACCCAATAATAACTGATCTCATGTCTAAGAGGTGTGAATATAACAGCAATTAAGTACATGGTAAGAGGCACCTGGGCTTATAAAAATCCCTACAGCACTCCTTGGTAAAAGACAGATATGGATATCAAGTCACCTAGTTTTAGACACATTAGCTGTCCAAGCTGAGCCACTCAGTGGCAAAACTAACCACAAAAGTTGACATTATCTGTAGAAATGAAAAAGGATCTCCAGAGATATATTGCCAAGTCCCAGAGTGAGCACATGTATGAACTAATCCTAGATCTTTCCTGCATCTTGATTGATGAAAGAGATGGTTTATATCTCATGGGCCTAGGAATGAAGTTTGTATGGTCAGGAAAACTGACCACCCTATATACAAAAATATATTTCCTTTTGTTAATGATGAAACAAATATTTTCCCTATTGTATGATACATTTAGGAGCAAAGATGTTTCCAACATTTTAATGACATCTGTTAATTGGTGTATTACCTACTAGTTGGTATACTTAGGTACATTAGGTACATATATTTAGGTACATTTTATTATCATTATCTCAATATTTTTTGTGATGTCTTATTTGTTCTTCACAGAATCACAGAACCATACAATCATAGAATGGTTTGGGTTGCAAGAGACCTTAAAAGATCATCTAACTCCAACCTCTTTGCCATGAACAGGGATACCTGCCACTAGACCAGGTTTCCCAGAGCACTGTTCAACCTAATATTAAACACTTTCAAGTTTGGAGCAACTGCAACTTCTCTGGCAACCTGTCCCAGTGTCTCACCATTGTTATTGTAAAAAATATTTTCCTTATGTCCAGTCTAAATCTACCGTCTTTCAAAACAAACCCATCACACCTTGTCACTACAGGTCCTTGCAAAAAGTCTTTCTCTGCCTTTCTTATAATCTCCTTTACATATTGAAAGACCACAAAATTGTCTCCCTGGAGCCTTCTCTTCTCCAGTCTGAACAATGCCAACTCTCTCAACCGAGGTGCCCCAGGTATCTGATAATTTCTGAGGCACTTCTCTGGACCCATTCCAACAGGACCATGTTTCCTATTGTACTGGAGGCTGGAGCTGGAATACTCCAACTGGGGTTTTATGAGTGAGGTAGTGGGGTAGAAGAGTGGAGTAGAGGAAGAGAGTAAGGTCGTCTTGTCTGATTATATAGGCTTTTACAAGGAAACAGGATATTTTTTGCCTCAGATACTAGAGTGTCAGCTTATCATGCCTTTCAGGTGCTACTGAAATATAGATAAATAACAACAGAGTTATTAACGTTTTTATAATCTGTTCTAGATATATAACTGACCCAGCTAGTGACACATGAAGCAGCACAACAGCTTTAAGCTATGTTTATGCCAGAAATTAGTGATCCCATTAACATAATCACTGCAACCACCTTTCTCTGCAGCAGCTGTGCCATCAGAGTCTCTTTACTTACATAGATTGTAGCACCAACAATAGGTAACTGCTGACAAAGATAAAAGAACTCACAAAGAATGATGAACTTCTGAGGTTATTAAGTGGTTAGCTACTTGACAGGAATTATGGATGCCAAATAGGTAGTAAAGTGACATTTCTGCCTCTTATCTAGTAAAAGATCATAGGTAAATGTTTAATTTATAACTTGTTCTTATCAGATTTTTAATTATTTTTTTTAAATTTTCTTTGATTTTTTTTTCTTTTAGCAATATTGTGGATGTTATTATCTATACAAACTGTGATATGTGTGTTCAAAGCCTGTAATAAATTGCATTTGTAAAGATACTTGAAAACACATCAACAAAAATAACTGGATTTTATATGAAAACTTTGACCTCAAGCTAGTGTAATTTCCTGGCAGTCCAGTTTCTTTTTTTAAACTGAAAATATTTCAGCCTTCTCCTCCTGAGCTTTGAGTTCCTGATGTTGTCAGAGGGCATATTCAGGACAGGTACAGAGACATGACTTTTGCATTAAGGAAGGCTGCTTTTGAAGCATAGTCACCTTTTCACAAGGTCCAGCTGCTTCTCATTATGTGAGGACATTGTTTAGGTTAGATTATCCAGTCCTTCTCTATCAGCATAAGGCAGAAGACAACTCTCTACTGGCTGCTTCCCAAGATAATATTTTACTGTGCCAAAGAGTTGACACAGGCCTTATGTGATGGGATGAATTGGAATCACGACTCTCATCAGAGTTAATAGGAGTTTTACCATTTTCCTGACTAGACATAACATTTCATGAAGGGACTTTAGGGCACCTTTTTTTTTACCCTGATACCTTGTTATTTTAAGCAACAATCTGTCTTGTTCCTGCACTTCTTTCTGTGAGGACACACATTTTATTAGACTTAGTAGAACAATAATAACAAAAAAGTTTTAATGTAAACTTTAAAAATATAAACTTATGGTTTTCAAGGTGAAATTAAGAGGGGTTTTTGTGTGTGTATGTGTGCATGGTTTGTTTGATTTGAGTTTGGCAAAACAAGGAACAAGCATGAAATACATTACACAATAATTTTAGAAAAGAAATCCATTTCTAATTTCTGAAATCAAAATGGTGCCAATACACCACAGGGCTCAGTCCCCACTAGTGACTGGCAAAAGTACCTCTGGAAAAAGTGACAGCCACAGCCTTCTCTGCAGTCTCCACTGCAGATGTAGTGCCCTGAGCGGTGGCACAGGCTGGGTCAGGCTGGGTGGGGAGCCACGGTTGTGAAAAGAACCTGGGCGTGCTCATGGGCAGCAGGATGAGCATGAGCCAGTCGCGCCTTGGCAACAAAGGTGGTCAACAGCTCCTGAGCTAGCAGAAGTTGTCAGTAGGTCAAATTAAGGAATATTATCCTGCTTTACTGGGAATTACTTTTTTTGTCAGAAGAAGTAAAAAAACATTGTGTGAGAGTAAATAGAAGCCTTCTGATACCTACAAATAGGTAACCAAAGAGACAGAGCCAGGCTTTCTACTAAGGTACCTAATAGAAGAGTAAGAGGACATAAATTGAAACAGAAGAGGTTCTGACAGACTAGCTAGGAAAAACCAAACCAACCAAATGAAAGATAAAACAAAACTACATCATTATCAGTTTTATTAAGCATTTGCACCAGTTGCCCAGAGAATCTGAGTTCTTTGAGTAATTCAAGACTCTACTGAAAAAAAAAAGTTCTAAATCTCTTGTCTGAATTTAATGTTGCCTCTCTTTTGAGAAGAAAGGTGGACTGGGTGACTTCTCAAGGTTCCTTCTAGTATGAATGATTCAGTGATTCTACAGTTTTTATGGCTGTTCAATAAGACCAATTTGACTCAGTAGCATGAAATGTCAGAATGTACTGGTACCCTGAATGATTATCAAAATACAAGCTGAAGGAAATCAATGAAAGTTGTATGTGTTTATCTTCAGGAATAGCTGAGCCTAATAAAGTAGCATTTATCAATAAGCCCCAGGCAACATGGCATTTTTTTAATATAAATGTTCTATCTATTCTGTCACCTTTACCTGAGATGTTTCAATTCAACTAGAATTGAGAATTTGATTTTCATTTCCTCTTCTCAAAAAGATTATATATGACTTCCTTCAAGTTTAAGATGATTTCTTATGGTCTGTTTAGATGTAAGGCAAATCATTCTTGACATTATACCAACTAAATTAAATTTATGCTGTCAGTAGTCTTTGAAGTGTCAGTTTTACTAATACCTCTGTGTGTTTGCAGAATAAGTTTTTTTTTAATTTTAGAATCCAGAGTAAGCTTATATCAACACTAAATGCTACCATGATGTCATACCTAATCATAAGCTTATGATGTTCAGATAAATACTTCACATATATACAGGCAAGACTGAAAAACAGCTTTTTGGGTTTTTATGGACTCTGCATAAAGCAGAATGAAATGCACAAATCTATAAACACAAAGGGTTGAGCAGGGATCTAGACCCAACACCTGAGCCCTTGCTGTGAGTTGTCACCTATCACATCTCAATTAGGAGATAAATTGGTTTGAAGCTCTTACCCTCAGGTACATTGAGTCACATCACCTCACTTTTAGGTCCCAGACCTAAAAGTGAGACCTAAACTCACCTCTCTGGACATCCTCTGGTCCTGAGTCATCACCTGTCATATTTGTGTCTGTTAATGGACCCTGTTACCAACATCTGGATGCTGCTTGATGTGCCTACACCTCATGGGTCAGTGCTCCTCGGTGAGGGCACAGGCCAGGTGGGGTTTGATCAGTCCTCCTGGAGCTGGTCCGTCCTGCTCCCCAACAACCGAATCCTTAATTAAGTAACATTTAAGGTTATATCCTGGGCAGTGAGTAAAAGAGCCCATGATATCAGTTCTCAACAGTTATCACAGTGCACATTATACACAGCTAAACAAATAAAAATAGAACATATTCTTGATATCAGGGGATTTCTTCTTTTTTTTCTTTCCATCAGAGTCCAATATTTTTGACACTTAGTCATAAGTGAATGTCTAGGAAAAAGTACAGGACAAGGTAAGTAGATGCTTCTTCTGATATACCCTTTTAAAATTTGTGTCTGAAGTGCTTGAGACAAAGGTTTCTCTGAACATCCTCAGTGAATTTGTCCAATCAATTTTTGAACCCCTGTAAACTTTTCATGCCTGCAATGTCTTGTTTTAATGAACTCCAGAGCTGAAGAAAGTACACCTTTGTATTTCAACCTGTCATGGAAAACATGATTTGATTCTTGCCTACTTTTTGAGAAACTGAGAATAATTAATTTCTCTCTACCTTCTCTGTGCAACTCACACTTTGATATATCTCTTTCATGACAAACAAGGTCAAAGGATCAGTCTGTGTCACTTCTATTTGCATGGAACTCACTCTATAGCTGAAGTCATCCCAGCTCCTTCCAGTTAAAGCCCTCCATGGTTATACCTTTCTAATAATATTTTTAATTTTCAGAGATTAGCTCTCAAATATTTAAATCTGTGATTAATTTATGCACTGGAATAATGATGATTCATATTTTATTCTCTGTCTTGCTGTAATAACTGCACAGTATTTGCTGGGGGCTTNCCCGGAGGCAACATCTAGTTCAGGATACTCCTTCCTCATATACTTCACTTGTAATTTATTGGCACTGAATGCCATCTGTATAATAGTCATCATTGTTGTATCTTTCTACAGGTCCTCATGGCCAGCACCAGACTATAAACTTGTAATTCCCCACCATTTGCTAGTCCTTTTATGACTTTTGTAAATAAATATACTATTCCTAATGCTTCTTGAACCAGGTATAATATGAAGATGATAAGAACTTTCCTTAAGACCAGTTTTTATGGGTGAAAGAAAATTAACAATGAGGACTAGCATGAAGCTAAATAAAGTAAGTGCGGTAGGTATATAACAGGCTGTTTTAATTAGTGTTTCTTTGAACTAAAGTATGAGAAGTAGATTAAAATATTTAAAATTATGATAAATGGGCTCATTCACAGAAACCAATAATTAAATATGTCCTACCATGAGAAGTACTAATAATTATTTAAATGCTTTCCAAACACAATATCAAGAGATATTTTGTTAGTAAAAACTTATTAACAGCAGATTCTGGATTTGGACAATTCACACATACTCTAATAACTTTCTCCTGATGGGTGAAAGGACTTCTTTTCCTTGCAAGGATTTTCATAAACACTTTAAACATTTTTTAGTCAGTAGACAGACCATCTCATTGGTTGGAATGATAGGAGTATGTAAATCTACATGTAAGTTTAGTTCATTCCTAAAGTTGACATGCAGTGGGCACATTTCTTAGAGATGTAAGCATTGTATCTTACTCCACTTTTCAACGTATCTTATTACTCAATGTAAAACCTTTGCTTATGGCAGTGACTGTTTACCAGAGGTATCTAATTCTTTGTTGCATTGAGATTCTATACGACAGCTGTAGGGAGATGCTCCCCCTTTTCACCCCCCCGCATCTCACGGCCCCCAAGATGCCCCAGAGAGACACACGGAGACCATAGAAGGAGATGCAGAGAGAGAGTTTATTAACATAGCTGGGGTGTATATATAGGTTTTAGGGGGATCTAAATTACTACCAATAGAAATCAAGGGATAAATGACCAATGGGAAAGGGTTAACTAAGAACCAATAGAGAAACTAAACTAGACACCTCCAAGGACGAATTCCTTGGTGCTTAGCTACAGAGATAAGGGGAGTTTCAGGGGGTCTTGGGAAGAAGAAGGATAACTAAGTAAAAAAGACAGGAAAACATTTTACAACACCATAAAAGCTTCATGTTTTAAAGCACCCTGGTTGTTTTCTTCACTTTCCTCAGAAACCCATTTCTGACAGGATTTTTCCCATTTCTGATACTGCACGTTCTCTGCCACGATTCTAGACACCTAATTTAGTGCTTAATATTATAAAACCTAAGACCTGTAGCACACTCAGCCTTAAATTTCTTAGTACTTTGGAATAGAAAACAATTTCTAAACAGAATAATAGCAAAGATTTCCACAAAGGGATATTGAGTACCCTTGTTAAAGCAAAGATAGTGTTACAAAATACCCTGAGAATATCTTAATCCTCAAGTGGTCCGATTAGGGTTGTAATTACAAGATTAAAGTAAAAGAAAACTTAGTGAAAACAATCATGATAAATGCACATATCATTTAAGAATTTTTGTATTACTTTATTTTCAAAGTAAATATAGAAAACATGAAAGCATGTAAATGCAGGGAGATGTGTAGAGTAATTAAATGTCATTTGCAAATGTGGGAACACAATCCTGTTCTGATACCAGAAGGAAGTGGAGATCAAGCTGGTTTGTATTTGTCAGAGTTAAAAATAACTTCACAGAATCATAGATTCATAGAATGTCTTGGGTCAGAAGGGGCCTTAAAGATCATTTAGTTCAATCTCCCTGCCATGGGCAGGAATACCACCCACTAGGAGCAGTTTCTCAGTATTCTGTCCAGCCTAGCCTTGAACACTTCCAGCGATGTGGCATCCACAACTTCTCTGGGTAACTGGGTGCCTTACTACCACCCGAGTAATGAATTCCTCCTAACATCTAATCTAAACCTCTTTTAGTTTAAAACCATTCCCCCTTGTCATAGCACTATCTGCTTGTGTAAAAAGTCACTCTCCCTCTCTCTTATAAGCCCATTTTAAGTACTGAAATGCCACAATGGGATCTCCTTACAGCCTTCTCTTCTCCGGGCTGAAGAACCCCAACTCTCTCATCATCATACTCTTCCTGTGTTTCAGTTGTTTGCAATATACAATTTCTTTGAATTATCTCTTTCTAGTAATTTTTAGTCATCTTTCTATAGTGTACTTTCTCTTGGACTGGCAAAACAGACCAGTTGATAATACGTCATGTTTCTCTCCTTTCTGTTTTTGCAATTATGTGGGTTAAAACTCATTTAACAAGAACGTTAACTCAAATTCCATCTATAAATCTTATAGCATCCAATGTTTTCAAAAGTTCAGAATTATGTCACTTCTTTTTAGGGTTAACACAATGCAGTACTGATGCATGATCATGGTTCCCACGCTTCTTTGCAACTTGCAGCTGCCTAGAGCAATCCACAGAGGGCCTGGAGACAGAACACAGTATTCTACATTTCTGAGGCTATCTTAGGAAAAGAACTGCTCTGAAAGCCTGTTTCTCTTCAAATGTCTTTCATTAGAACTGAATGACTAATTTCATTAACCTGCTTCTCCACCATCAATCTGAAGTCCCCTCATCTAGGTAGTTACCTACATTAATGGGTGCATTTGTTTACAGTGATATCACTCGTTATTCTGAATCACTACCTGGAAGCCCTTCTGATGCAGAGTTTGCTAATACAGATATTTCTCCATATACTTTCACTCTGTTATGAATGTCTCAGATGAAACCTAAAGAACTAACTTTTTGCTCAGAGCTTTTCCATTTTGTTTATTCATTTTTTTTTACTTCTTTCTCTCTCGCTTTGTGATTTCCTATTTCCATATGTTTTCTCAGACTTCTTAGATACATTTAGCTGACAAAGTATAAACATGAAAGACAGTTTGAATTTATCTTTACACATGGTAGTTAGGAAAGAAAAGCAGGACTTTCTTTTTTATTTTTTCTCTCTCTCTCTTTTTTTTTTTAAATAGATAATGCCAAACCCTTTTAAAATAGAAGGCACACCAGGTTGATTAGTCTTCTTACTTCTTTTAAACTTACTGTGATTTCTAAACTTATTGTGGCATACTGGTAGCCTTTGCTGCTAACATCAGTCCTCTTTCGGGTGACGTCCAAAGAGCGACCTTTGGATTTTCAGGTTTCAAGATGATGGAAACCTATTTTCAGTTTCCAAAGACAGAACTGTTTGTGCAAAAGGTCTTTTAACTCCTTTAATAGGAGTTGTCAAAAATGAAAGGATATACATGGTGTTCACTTCTGATAAAGGTTTGACATCCCTGACACAGTCATTTTAAAGCATCTTTAGAAAACACACAGGAAAAAAAACTCTTATGTCAATGGCACCATATTATGGACCAATTAAAAAATAAGCTAGAAAAAGAAATCACCTAAGCTTGCTTGTAAGGAAAAACTTATATTAGAGACATTTTTAGTCTTATTTTTTTATATATGTAATGTGTTTCTATGAAAGTTCACATTTGATTTCAATTACAGTGTTGGGTTTGCACATTGAAGCTGTGACATCCAACAGTATGAAAAAATATTTGTGCAGATATAAGAATAGGAACATACATTGCCAGGCTCATGAACAGTATTTTCCAAGTACAAAAAACCCAAGAACACAAAGAATCAGAGTGCAGAAAGGGAGAATTCCAATTTAAATAAGAATTAGTATAAGAAGTCTCAAAATTTTCGACCAAATCAAGCTTTCAATTTTGAAAACTGAATCAGTTTTTCACTTGGAGACTGATTGTTTATTAGAATAAGTTAACTATGGTTGATCCTGGAAACAGTCCAACAATAAATATCACTTTAAATGACATTTTAAAAGCTGGCTCTTTCTGGAGAGTTATACAACTGAGAAAGGGAAAAAATAAAATAACTACAGTTGGAGAATTTTATAAACTTTCAAAACCTTTAATTTCTATCATGCCTGGACATGTTCTTTCTTCTATATACTTCGATTCAAGTTTTTCTGGAAAGCAAGAATCCTTTTCATCAGCTTTTGTGGACTTTGATTACTGGATCCATTATGATGCTAAAAACCATGGATTAATGTTGACTGTAAAAGACTCATTGCCCATGTATGGATTTTTATGGTAAAAATAGTGAAATAGATTTCTCAAAACCTGTAAGTTTATGAGTCTATCAATATGGAATATTCTTACAAATACAAAAGCCCATGATATTCCATGTGAGTACACTCACTATGCATATATATTGATTTAATAATCCAGATAAAGTGTTTTCAGAGTCTGTTAATCTGTGAAGTGTTTGCAAATTCTTTAAATTTGACTTTATGTTAGTGCTTTGATTTTTCATACTGTTTCTGCTTTTTTCGGGATTAAATTAACATTTTTAGAACAGTGCATGTCAGAAGGTAAACAAAATTAGAAAAATTCTTCACCCTGGCATAAAGCTGAAAGAGTTCTTATGATTGTAAGTTGTTTTCAACCTCCATGTGTTTGACCATTCAGGAACAACTGAGTGAATCCCTCTAATAAAAATAAATGAAATTCAGTATATTCAGTATATTGGTTGCTTTGCCACAAATCTGAATATTTTAATAAATTTATGTTATTAATCTCCTAAATTGTATTTTTATCATTAATTCTTTGCAACCTTTTTCTGATTGCTAAGTAGATCATGCAAAGAACTTCAATAGAATGGGCTTCAGAAACTTTTTAAGAGTAAGGCAGACTCATATCAACTATTATATTCTCCTGAAAAAGGTCTTATCTACCCATTTTGACCTTTAGAAAGCAAGACCTGGTTTTATTGAAGCTTTCTCTATGCCCACATTGAATTGGTGAATGTTTGATTCAAAAAATGGGGAAGAATCACAAATATCTCCATTCTTTAATATAGGCATTTTTAAAGTGAGACTTTTCAATTATTTATTTTGAAAGAAATATATTTTACCAATTTTGTTGAGAAGCAATATGTATTTTTAATAAACATAAGCAAAATAAAACCTATTCTTTAATCTAAATGATTTTTTAACAGCAAATTTACAACAGTACAAAATGCTGTAAGTCATATGTGTAATGTGTCCTCATATAAACCCACACATTTTTGATCTGCTGTCTTTCTCAAAACATAAATCACTGAAGACAAATGTCTACATTTTCTGCTTGAAGCTAGTTCTATTGCATTACATTTCCTACCCAGTCACCATGCCTTTCATCTTCCTTTCACATAGGTCTCTCAAGTGAGTAGAAAATGTTGTTGATATTATAACACCTGTGTTATACACTGAGCAAAGAATAAAATGTTTCTGTGGTTCCCAGCTGCCACTATAAAAGTGAAACTACTGAGGAAAATATACTTTGGCAGCCTGCATGTCTCAAAAAATTAAAATATACAAACACACCAGAGAATCAGAACAGACCAACTGAATAAATGTTATCTTTCATAATCAAAATCTAAAAGTGCAGGTGATCTCCCAAAAAAAAAAAAGTCATTTAAAGATAAGACAGGAAAGCTAAATAACAGTTCTTTTATGGCACCGAGAGGAGCTTGAAGCCTCGATTGCAAAACTCATTTTTCTGTGTATAGGTATACATGTCATTGCTTTATATTCACCATGTGCTGTATCAATTCAGCCATCCATTCTGATGAACAGAGATGCACAGAAGCTCTCTATTTGGTGATGATTCATCTGTGTCATCTCACACAGAATCTCAGCATCACTTTATTTCCTGTGAAAAATTTTGTCATGTTTGCTCTTAAGGTAAACTGTGATTCATGGGTGTCAGCATTTCTTTTTCTTATTTTTCAGTTTAGCACTCTGTTACTTGCACCTTTCAAAAGTGTAACTAAGGCACAGTTTGTTCAGACAGAGCAGTTTACTGCTGTAGGATGCAAGTATACTGGGAAATACAGATAATGAGTGTCACCTGTTTGCAGAAGGAAGAAATTAGAACAAACTGGATTCAGGTTAATACATTTGCTTTCCTAAAAGTCAAGGTTTCTGAGTATATGAATAGTAGAAGAGCTGTGCTGAAGCCATTTGACGGTGGAATTACTTAAAAGAGAAACTTCTATTGAATAAAAATGAGGTTGATTATTCAGTAAAACAAAGACATTTTTAAAATCAAGAAGCTATTATAATGAAAATAATGTTATTAATCAATTGCACATTAGTCTAAATGCTTGTGATTACTCTTGTTTGTAGGTCCAGCGTAGAAAGGTGATATTTTGGAAAAAAAAGTCTCCCACAAATATGCAAATTATAGGAATAAAAGACAATTAATTCTGTTTTATAAATATCTTTACATTCCCCAAGAGGCACTAATGGTCATTATTTATCCTCAGTATTCAGTCAAAGATCTCTAAAAAACTGATAGACCTTTTTTCTCTTTGCAAAGGAGATCTGAGAGCAGGATAATACCAAAATTGCACTCTGACCCTAAAAGAATTAAAAACCTTGTTAAAATATCTCTTCGAGTAAATTTCCCCAGATGAAAAGATAGGTTGTGATGGAAATTGACTGTTTGTTTGTGTCATTATCCTGTGTGATTGTGGTCATATGCTAAACAATGAAGGCTCTCAGCTAAGGTAGTAGCTTTTAGGCAGGCTGTCAGGAAAAAACCTAGCTGTCTTTCTGCAATTACTGTGTAGAGATAAGTGCTCATAACATTCTCTCACTGCCCCTAATTAAATTATCAGTAGATTTTGCAGGAGTTTTTGTTTACATGAAACATATACCTTTCTTAATGGCAGAGAGGAATGACCCCACAGAAGCACAGTGAACAGTTTTGTTTTACCTTCAGTTGTACTTTCTATTTGCAATTATCTGCTTCTTAACTTCTTGTTAGATTGTCTTAGTTCAAAGGAGAACTAAGATATCTATGTTGGCCAATAAATAATCTCTCTCCTTTAAATTTAGAGAACAGAACTTTAATTAGGAAAAATATATGTAAAGGAAGAAAATAACAGTTCTTAACCACAACACATATATATATATATATATATATGTATATATACAACAACAGTCTGCAACAAACCCTTCCACCCCCAAATGACAAGGCAAAACAGTATAAAAGGTCCTCNTGCAGATGATGGCTGTGGTCTAGTCGGGAGTGATGGTCGTATTCTGATCGAGAGTAGTGGTTTCCTCCTGTCGAGGTCCTGCTGCTCCTCTGGATCCAACAAGCTGCTGCCAAGATTTTCTGAGCCCCATTTATGTACCCTCAGGGAGCACCCAGTCCCTCCCCCAGGGCGGGGACTCACACAATGGATGATTAGCTCTATCAGTTATGGGGTATGGTTGAACCGTTGATGGCCCATTAGCAGCCACACCCCCTCAGGCTGGGTGTGAGGGTGCTAACAACTTCCTGAGCAACTGCTGCAAATGGTCCATTGTTCTTGGGGAATGAATAGAGGGTGTAGAATACATAGCTTTAATCACCCCCACACAGTGATAACTGATCCCTCCTGCTGAACTAGGACATAGATCTTACCTCAAAAGTGTCTCCTTGAAAGTCACTAAAAAAGGTATTTTATTCTGACTGATCATTATGCTTTTTTTAATGACTGAACTTAAAGAAAGTCTTCTAGTATAATCTGAAAGGACGTTTTGTTTCCTTAGTATATGGCTTAAGACATCCAGACACAGAGATAATACAGCAAACACTGACATATTTGTGTTGATCTGTACAAAAAATTACTTGGACGCATAATAAGGAACGAAATAGGGTGTCTGATCGGTCATTAAGCTTCATTCTGACGAAGAAACTGTTTAACCTAAGATATTGAAACTTTCTCTCTTTCTTTTATTGGCTAGAGTCACAACTCCTACTGTGCACCTTTATCTAATATAGAAGATTAGAGTGGAATGCATGTGCTTAGTCCGTCATAATTAAAAAATAGAATTTTTATTTTTCAGTAACTAAAACAAAGTGTTTATCCCTTTGTTCCACACATAAGAACAGTTGAATTGACTTTTGATACAAATGACCCAAAGCATCTACTGGATTAATAAAATACAATAGGAAGTTGAGTAGGGTTGGAGGAATACTGACCATATAATTAAAATATTCTGAAATCTTTTGTAAAGTCATGAGAATTACAAAAATAGTTATGTCAGTTTTGCAAAGCAGAAAGAGAACACAAAAACAGAAATAGAACACTGAAAATAGCACCACTGTTAAGAACACCCTATGCATATTTTTTCTTTGGCATATTTTGTGAAATGAAACATAAAACAATGAAAAATTACACTTACAGTAGGACTGTATAATGTGTCTCTCTTCCCTTTTCTTTAGAAACTGCTACCAAAAAGTCATCATATTTACACTAAGTTGTCTAAATTGTAGCACTGAAGTTGAATCTAAAATTCCGAGATATTAAAATATCACTAACTATTTTTGAAACTATTCAAGCAATTTTGACAGAAGAGTCTGCATTTAGTGGTGTAACTTACAGTTACTGTTGTTTGCACTGTCTTGTGCTCTTCCCTATTGCCTAGGTTTTAGGGAATCAAGTCATGTAAAAACAGTGCTTGCATTTTTTTTTGCTTCTAATCCTGTTGTCACATATAGTAATAACTCGTCACTCATCATTAACTCTTTCCAAAAAATATATTTTGAAGACTGCTTGAGACAACTTTATACAAAATTTCAAACTCCAGAAAAGTGTGAGCTAAGTTCCCAAAAAAATATTAAAAGTAGGATCTTAGGAAAAAGTGAGTGATATCTGCAAAACCGAATCTTACCAAGAGATGATGAATCCTTTCTCACTCTCAGGGTTTGCTATTCCTTTTTTAACTTTCTTTAAGCTGCATCACAGGTATTAATCTAGGTAGTGTGAATGTCTCAGTGTTTCTGCCTTTTTAGAATATACAAGAAGAGCTTACATACGCAGACAGATACATAGAAGAAATAAAATATAGAAAATGTTGTATATTCTGATTTTATCTGTGTTTTACTCCAAATTATTAAGTACATTGTGATAAAAAGGGAGGAGTGAAGGACTGAACAAACTGAAAGATAATTAGTGAGACCCAATGATTTTTACACACACATTTAAAATTCCTAGGTGACAATGGCATAATGATTTCATAGACATGGGAAGACAAGTCATTTAACATTATCATTCAAGAAAATTGATAGATCTGCTGACTATAAAATATAGTCATTTTATTCAGGCTGACATGCAATTTTGTTATGTGAATTATTTCAATACTTAGGCAATTTCTTTTATTAAAAATTCCCAAAATGTCTCTAAGTTTTTTGAGTCTCAGCCAGGTTAGGCTGCTATAGAGCCATGAAGCTTGATATACTGAAGAAACTTGGAGTGCCCAAACTCTGACTGTCCATCAACATTTGAATTAACTGATAAAGGAACCAAGGAAACTAATTGCTTCACATGACTGCAGAAACATAACTAATTCATACTCCTGTGATGTTCTGGTATGTCTGATAACCAGTATTCAAGAGGCAGAAATGCCTGAGTGAGCTAAATTTAGTATTCTTGAGTTATATTCCAATGTAAACTATGTTAGAATGAGAAACAGGAGAACAGGCTTACATCCCAGATCTGTAAAAGTGTAAATATATCTCCTTTTCCCCTAAACTCCTTCCTGTCTTCAAATAATACTAATTTAATAAAATGAAATGTTTGTATTGAATGTTTAGGGAAATTAGTTTTCTTCATTGAAAACAATATGTTTAGATGATTTAAGTGGATGGACACCCTGATATAGTCTCAAATTCAATTCTTCAAGAGCACTGCTATGCAATCCCTCTGTCCTATGGCAACACTCTCTAGTAAATCTGTAAGAAACACTAAAATTTTCCCTAGAGCAAGATACTGGTAAAGTAGCAAGGAAATTTTATGTTTCCTGCTACTTCTAGAGTTTCAATAATTTCTGTCAAATCCAAGAAGAATTGTACCCTTCTTTTAATCCTTTCTTTTGGTTTAATTTAAAACAATAATAATCCACTCCATAATCATCTGTTTATTTATTTTTATCCAAAGACAGAATCAGCTTTTGATCCACAACAATTAAGTTCACTCCAATTCCAAAGTAAGCTTGTTCCTTATGAACTTGGGAGTTTGAAGATTTGGAGAAATTAATGTTAGATGATTAACAACCAGCTTCTTATTTTTATCGCCACAATGAGTAAATGTCTCACTAATTACTCTGGGCCCTATCACTGCATAGCTGTTAAACACTTTCTCACATTTAGGAAAATTAGAATGTCTGAGTCAGTGAACCTAAAATCAAATGAATATTTATATTTTACAGAGGATGATGATTACCCATCAACTTCAGTTATGTGCATGCTGAAATGAATATGTAAAATTATTGTGGGCAATTGATATCATAGAACCATTGTCGAAGGTTAACGGGCTTGTGAAGAATTGCAGACGATCCAATGTGGATTAACAGCAAAACTCACTTTATTCAAGAAAATGCTACAATTATAGTATTTCTGACAATACGTGCATTAACATTATTGGTGGAAATAGACATAATCAAATACTCATTGGCTATTAGCAGAAGGCTGCAAGATCTATGAGCTCATCCAGCCTGCTTCCAGGTTCCCATGGGCCTGCAAGGTTGTTTATCCTACAGCACACAGCTGCCAGCCTTGGCCAAAAGACTCCCCTTGCTTTCTCATGAGAAATGCACATTCCTGCAAACCATAGAATCACAGAATCACAGAATGGTTTGGGTATGAAGGGAGGTTAAAGGTCATCTACTTCCAAACCCCTGTTCATTGGCAGGGACACCATCCACTATAGCAAGTTGCTCAAAGCCCCATCTCACCTCGGTCATCCCTTCCAGGGATGGGACATCCACAACTTCTCTGGGCAACTTGTTCCAATGCCTAACCACTCTCATAGCAAAGAATTTCTTCCTAATATCAAATCTAAACCTACTCTCTTTCAGTTTGAAACCATTCCCCCTTCTCCTGTCACTACATGCTTTTGTAAAAAGTCCCTCTCCATCTTTCCTGTGGGCTCTCTTCAGGTACTGGGAGGCTGCAATTAAGTCAACCTGAAGCCTTCTGTTCTCCATGCTGAACAATCCAATTCTCTTAGTCTTTCTCCATCAGAAAGGCACTCCATCCTACTTATCAACTTGATGGCCTTCCCTGGACTCACTCCAACTGATCAGAGTCCTTTCTGGATGCTGCTCTGGACCATATAAATGAGCACATTAATATTAAATAAACCCATTGTATTTTGCTAGGATACCGTATTTCTAAATGGAATTTAGCCAAAGAAATTCTGCTTGATTATTGAGGTAGGACATTGCAAGACAAATATTGAATCAATTTTGTTGAATCAAACAGCACATGTGCTGTTTGGCTGGTTGGATATTGAAAAAGACTATTTTTCAGAGAAAATATATGGCATCTCAATGATCACATGTAAATTTCCTAGGTAAAGTCTTAAATTATAACTGGGAATGGTTTACTTAAAATATGGGCTAGCATATCTTTAGCCTTATAGTTTTAAAAAATATAACTAAATTGTAATGCCTTATAACGTTATTTAAAAAAGTCTTTAATATATAATGGACTTTATAAAGTAGGGTTCAACCTCTTCTGTATTTTGACAAGTAGTCCATTCTTAACTCTTCCATGTGGGTAGCTTCCACTGTAAAGTGATATGGAGCCACTGAAAACTTGAACATTAGAAAGATCAGAGCGCTGAGGTTTACTATTGACTGTCAAAGAGAGGATGTGGCAAGTTCTTAGCGTTCTGATACAGCACTTCTCTAGCAAACTGTCATGAGAACAATAAGGCAGAACAGCATCAGCCTGTTGTCAGGATAATTAGAAAAATGAAAATATTAAATAACACAAATGTAACTGCTGTCCATTATATTTCTTAAAATTAACTTATGATCTGTCTCATCCTGACTGATCAGTGTAAAATATTTAAGGAGATTGAAAAAGGAAGAGAAGAATTCACAGGTATATTTTGTAGTTTAGTTGGATTGGCATGAGATTTCTAAACCCTTCACTACCCCAAGCTGGCAATATGAAATGACCTTTATCAACCTTGCTAGTGCTTAATACTGGTATTATATGATGTGTAAATAAACCACTGTGCACATAAAGAAATAACTCTGTAGATCAATAAAATAGTAATTATGTGGAAGTTAGAACATTTGAAGATAAAATATTTCAATCTGGAAATATTTGCTGTAAAGTTGAAATAAAAGTGTTGTTAATTTTTAAGAATTATTTTTTAAAGAATATCAGTCTAATTTCAGGGACACAGCCCTGTGTTTCAGTTTTTGTAAAAACTTTTGTTTTAACACTCTGAATTAACTCCTTCATGATTTTATTATCTGAATAAAAACTTGTATAATAAAACTAGATAATAAAACTACCAAAAGAGTAGAAATTGAGGCTGAACAAAATTTGAGAAGGATTTCTACTCCCTCATTTGCAAAGGTAGGGTCAGTTATATCTATGCCATTTCCGAACTAACACTTTTACATCCTACTCTGAGAAAGCAGATGTGAGGGAGTTGCCACGGCCTCCCAACAAACAGCTGCAGTACTTCACAGTCCTCACTGTTACACATTCTAACACAGACCTTCCTTTCAGATTTAATGTCTGATCTGCAATAAGTTTTGAGAAGGGAATAAACTTCTTAGAAGCTATGTTTTATATATATGAGTGCCACTACTGTCTTTTTCTTTCTTTAGTCTAAATATACTTAAACCTTTCATCTTCCTTTCAGTGTTTGATTTTAACAGACCTTTGAAAAGCCTCCTGTTCTCCCTGAGAATCTATTCAGTTGAACCAGTCCTTTTAACTTGCATTGCTCCAAATTTGAAATGCTAAGGTTTTATCAGCTCTGAAGATAGTAAAAACACTGTTTTACACTCAACATTCCTACATGGACCCAGGAATAGTGTTTGCCAACTAATATCATAACCTGTTACTCTAAAGAACAGTTCATTGCTGATTTTAATTATACTGTCTTATGTGGGTGTTACCAATGCCATTAATGATAACGAGGAATATGTTCTGACTCAGATTTATGTTTTCCTTTCAATAAAAATTTTAGGGGAAATGTGCGTCCAAATCATTATCCAGGTTTTTTTTCCAAAGAATTTATTAGAGGATATTACACTTTTTTTTGACTTTTAAATCAGTAAATCTATTTAGGTAGGGTATTCTAAGAAAACAGAAGTCTCCTTGAACTTCAAAGGATGTGTACAACATCACAAATTAGTATATTGTTGCCCAGAAGATAAATTTTATCTGTTTCTGTAGATTATTATTGTTTTATTCATATTGTGTCTTTTCAAAATTGTATTGATGAAGGAAAATAAATTTTATTTCATGTTTTGTAGAAAGTTTTCCTCTCTTGAATAGTGGATATATTTGCTGAAACCTCTAATGGTTACAGTACTACTTTTAGTTATTTTAATCTAAACTAGAAACAATTCTCTTCTGTGCTAACCTCTCCTTCTGAATCAAAACTCTGAAGATTTAATACCAACATTTGACTGTGTCCCCCTTATTAGTGGTATAAAAAAAAGTACAATGAAGAAGTGCTATCTTCATACCATAGAGAATTATTCAGTTCAAATAGTGTTTTTTAAGATAAATAGCCAAAATGAAAAGTAAGCTTCTGAATACAATATGTCAAGTTTCTCTTCCTAGTGGTCAAGAAGTAAAATCTTGGGCAGAAAAGTTTAAAGTGGAGGCACTGACTGGGCCAATAGCTTTCAGGCACCATTTTGCTACAAAAGCCTCATAAATCGTTAAGCTAAAATACTTTTTATTGTATCAAAGAAGAAAACCTCTGCCATTTACATTCAAGGGACAGGCATTACAGAATGACTCAGCTGCCTCTCCACACCAAACTCATCTTTTTTAATTCTTTGTTTACAACTGACTCATTCATATTCTGACAAACACAGAATAGAAGTTCTAGGTTTTTAAATTAAACCTCGCAGACAGGACAAGTGCCGCCAAGTAGCTACTTTTACACCTGGTGTTGTAAGCAGTGTCACAATTAAGCTTTTTGTAGCAGTGACAGAGCTC
The DNA here is from genome assembly GCA_013396655.1 of Campylorhamphus procurvoides. Classification (NCBI taxonomy): domain Eukaryota; kingdom Metazoa; phylum Chordata; class Aves; order Passeriformes; family Dendrocolaptidae; genus Campylorhamphus; species Campylorhamphus procurvoides. The sequence goes on along the minus strand of WBMV01005164.1, from coordinate 923,512 downwards.
TGTGCAGAAGAGGTGATAGCTGTCTCCCTGGGGACTGCAGCTGATTGCCACCTGACTAATTGAAATTTCTCTGCAATGCCAGCTGCTGCTGGGCTGCTCTGGAGCTGGTTGTCCTCTACAGTCATCAGCATAGTCTGAATCCAAGTGAAGCAAGTTCCTGTCAGCCACATCCCAGAAGCACTGTGAGGGCTCTGTGCACTGGAGGCACAGTGGGTATCACTCAGCCAGCACGCAGCACCGCCTGTCTGCCCTGTGACTCAGCAGTTCAACACCACTGTGCAGTCCCCATTTTGCCTGGAAATAATTTATCTCGCACTTCCAAAGATGGAATTAAATAAATGTAAGATGCACATGAAACACTAGGAATGCTTGCATAATTAAGTTCCACATTTTCATTTATAAATGCCACAAAAGCAGGCCCAAGTGAGGAGTCCAATCCAGAAAATAAAGTGACAATTTGAAAAGGGGGTTGAAAATGAGTCATCAGTACAACAGTCTGAGAGTTTGTCTTTTGTTTGTTTTGATTTAAATTCGTTCTATTTCCTTCTTTTATTACTGCATTTCCTCACTTGTTGAGCTATAAAAAAGAGAAGACATATTTTATCTGTTTTATACCCCGTTCACTCCAAGATTTTAACTGAGTCATCAATAAGCATTTATCTCAGCACTTCCCAAGCATTAACTCTTTGTATTTGCCACAGAAAATAGGAAAGATTTTCTTTTTCCAAAGCTGAGCTCAAGGATATTAATAGAAATGGCATTCTTTTGAAACATCAGCATTTCATGAAAATTAGTATTGAAATTTTTACTTTTTAAAATAACATTTTAATTTCACGTATCTGCAAAGAAAAGTTGTTGATGATATCAAATCACTTTGAATTGTAAATCCATAACTTCAACTACTGTTAGTACATGCTGTAAACCTGGCCATGTCAATGTAAAGTCTGCAAATGTCATTAAAAATATCAGTACTTTGAAGAGCAGTTTTTGTGTTAATATTTTTGTATGTGTTATTTATTTGAAATAGCAGGAATGCTGAATAAATTTGTAGGAAAGTAAAGATAACAGAATTGGAACTTACATAATTCAATATCACAAGCTGATCTAGAACATGCATCCAAACTTCAGACACCTGGAGACCATATTCAATGTCTTCCTGTGCCAGAATGAGGAAGATGGAAGCTCTGCCCTCAACAGGCACACCCAAACAACCAGATTTGGGGCTAAAGAGAGGAAATACACAAAATACACTATGTAAGCAAACACATTTAAGGATTCATATGACCACAGAGAAGAAATAGACATATAATTGTTTTCTATGCTCATGCTTAGGACATTATTTTAGAAATTATGAAATATATTGCTTAAGCCTAAATACAGGGAGTGATATATTCTTTAGGAAATAGTGAATGCATATAGTGTTACTAGATATAGTATTGAAAAACATGTATTTGAAGTCGGAACAAAGTTCAGATCTTCACATACAGAAGTTAATATAGTCTAGAAACCTCTTCCTGTCTCTGTTTTCCATTCCTCTTTCCATGTATTTTAGAGGATGTTTTTTTCCCCAGATATAAACAACCTGTTCCACTGGATTTTCAGTGACAGAGGCTATAACTTTGCCAGACGGTCTGTTTAATGGTTACCATCCTTATTATTAGCAAAACTTTATCTGTCTCACTGCAATTTAAGCTGGTTTTTATTTCCCATCTGCCATGAGAGATTATTCTATTACTTTCTGAAAGCCTTTTATGTTCTTGAAGTCTCAGCATCTTCAGAGCTGGAAATATCAGTCTGTGTATTGCATAATGCAAGTCTTTCTTTCTTTCTCTTTTCTTTCTTTCTTTCTTTCTTTCTTTCTTTCTTTCTTTCTTTCTTTCTTTCTTTCTTTTCTTTTCTTTTCTTTTCTTTTCTTTCTTTTTTTTCTTTCTTTTCTTTTACTTTTCTTCTTTTAATTTTCCCAAAAATGTGTTCCTGTTCGTATACATCTGTGTGATGCTTTTTTCATTTCTCAACAGCATGATACTGTTGACTCATGACCTAAAATACTTTCTGAAGAACTGTTACCAAGCCAGTTATTTCCTGTCCGATATTTATGTACCAACACTTCCTGAGGACATCTGTGAGTTGTGAACCCTGCTCTGTGGGCCACCTGCCAGTAAGTTCTGTGTTGTAATGTTCTATACCAATGCCAAAGTACCTTTTGGAACTCTACGTGGACTGTGGCATTTTTCTAACATCTCCATATAAACATGGAATTGAATTTTAGTTGCAGTATCATTCTGGACCTAGTATTTTGCTGTCTAACGTGATTTCAAAAAGCATGAGAACATGAGGCGAAATGAGATTAATCTTTACTGCAGATATATAGCACATTCAGAAAATCATTAACATTTAGAGTTTTTACTTTTCTAATTGTTCAGTTTCCATCCCATGGAAAAACCTGGTGATTTTACCATGCAGTTTGACAGGGCTAATACAACTCCAATGTCCAGCCACTAGTAGGGTCTGGTGCACCCTCCTGAATTGTGTAACATGACTCAGTGGCTGAACAGCTCCAGAACCTCTATAAAAGGA
>WBMV01005164.1:881288-920095 GCA_013396655.1 Campylorhamphus procurvoides | reverse complement strand
ATATACTCTCAGAAATCCACCTGGTGCCTCCCTGTGTGGGGGCTGTTGAAGGGAGGCTGGTTTTGCAGGGGTATGATGTTTTTGCAAAGGCATCTGTTTTCTGCTCAAGTTTTTCTACATGACAAAGGGATTGATACCACAGAACTGAAGCAGATTGGTGCTGCCCTATAGAGAGCTAGGTAGATCAATAGATATCTCAATAGATAGATTGATATTAGCCTTTATTTTTAAATATATATATATATAAATATATTAATTGCTGTAGACAGGGAGAGAAAAATATAAAAATCAGAGATTGCAAAGATATAATCAATATATATCAACAAGGAAATATTACTTATTCAGTATTAAAAAAACTCAGTGCATATCTTTTTTAATGCTGTAAACAACATTTGTTGAAAAATACAAATCACTAACTAACTGAAAGTTCATAATACTAGAGACAATTTCAAGGATTAATAAGTTCCTAAGAATAAGAAACTGCTTTTGCTGCATGGTTATTAATTTGATATATATCATAATCATGTCCAAAACATTCGATAGAGAAGGATAACAAAACCTGAAACCACTAACTTGATGTAACTATTTGTGAAATACAGCTCTTGTTGCTCATGAAATACTTGTCCAAGATTTTGCTACTGTAAAGTACAATCATGTATACTCTCAGTGTGAAATTNGAAGGGAAGGGAAGGGAAGGGAAGAAAGATTTATAGTCACCACTCAAAGGTCTCTGTCAGTCTTGGTGTCTTGGTCCATCAGGGAATGGTGGGAGAGAGATGCCAGTGGAATATAAAGTTCAATGGGCTTATATACTCTCAGAAATCCACCTGGTGCCTCCCTGTGTGGGGGCTGTTGAAGGGAGGCTGGTTTTGCAGGGGTATGATGTTTTTGCAAAGGCATCTGTTTTCTGCTCAAGTTTTTCTACATGACAAAGGGATTGATACCACAGAACTGAAGCAGATTGGTGCTGCCCTATAGAGAGCTAGGTAGATCAATAGATATCTCAATAGATAGATTGATATTAGCCTTTATTTTTAAATATATATATATATAAATATATTAATTGCTGTAGACAGGGAGAGAAAAATATAAAAATCAGAGATTGCAAAGATATAATCAATATATATCAACAAGGAAATATTACTTATTCAGTATTAAAAAAACTCAGTGCATATCTTTTTTAATGCTGTAAACAACATTTGTTGAAAAATACAAATCACTAACTAACTGAAAGTTCATAATACTAGAGACAATTTCAAGGATTAATAAGTTCCTAAGAATAAGAAACTGCTTTTGCTGCATGGTTATTAATTTGATATATATCATAATCATGTCCAAAACATTCGATAGAGAAGGATAACAAAACCTGAAACCACTAACTTGATGTAACTATTTGTGAAATACAGCTCTTGTTGCTCATGAAATACTTGTCCAAGATTTTGCTACTGTAAAGTACAATCATGTATACTCTCAGTGTGAAATTTGACATGTAATACTTCCCTCAATTGCCTTCTCAGGAATACACTGAAATAGAATCATGGAATAATTTAATTAAAAAATACCCTTAAAAGTATTGAGTTCAACTGTTAAGATAATACTGCCATGTCCACCATTAAACCATGTCTTAAATACATAAGACGAATTTGACAATTTTGCCATTACCATATTTTTAAAATGGGGAGGTGCTATTTGATAATGGCATAGAATTTTTAATATAAATAAATTTTTTCCTCTACCCTAAAGAATGCATACCCACATATCCATACATAATTGTATGCCTATATAAAATAGTCGGCATATGCAAGGTAGTGATCAACAATGAGAGACTTTGATTCCTCAACCCCTTTCTTTTCTACAGTTCTGCATTTCTGAGAAAAACAAAAATTAGGTGGAAAATTCTAGTGTTTCATACTAGTAATGATCATACTTTCTTGCAAGGGACTGAAATATAAGTAAAAGTAAAGTGTTATTGAAGTGTATTTCAATATATTGCAGAAGACAACAGTGCAAACAATTATGTTAAGGTTTCAAACAACTGAGTGATCATATCAACCTGAAAGAACACCTAAATCATTGGCACTAGCACAAGGTACAGCTTCCAGTATTCACTGGTCATGAACCATGAAGCAGCAGCAGAACTGATTTGTTCCTACCAAACTTATTAGAGATGGAAATCTTGTACAGGAGAAATTGGTAGCACACCATCACTTTTTGGACTGTGAAACATCCAAATTAAGTTACCAGCCTTTGCACAAATCCTAATCAGGGTGTGGAATGAGCACAACCCATGCTTCAGTAAATGGATAATCTGATGTGTCTAACTCCACTTCTTTTAATTATTTGAGAGAATTTTAACTCCAGCAAACACACCCTAAATGCTACCAGTGTTTCTGAAGAACTTGATAATAAAAACATGCAAACTATTTCAAAGACTACTTTGGTTGCCAAATTAGCTTTAGAGTTCCAAACTAAGCAGGAGGTGATTTTCTCAGTTGAGGAAGACTGTTTATTTGAAATTCACTGCTTACATGCCAGACTTGCTGTCTGGACTACGGGCTGTGAGGTGTGACCCCTTCCAACAGAGACACGTCCATCACCCTTCAGAGTTTTATAGTTTCTGGACGATTTCCCTTGTACTTAATGTTACCCATGCACCATATTCTCATATAAATGTGGCTGAAATAACATTATTCAAAATTATTTATATTTAGATTGCATTATTGTATTCATTTGTATTTTCTGTGTGAAGTAGACATCTCATTGAAATAGTAATATACCTGTTTGAGCTGGTATATTTCCAAAGCCATCCTCTATCTAAAAATCTACTATATATTTATTTTTAGAATCAAGTCCATTATTGAGAGATCATATTAGCAAATACCTAAATGAAAGCTAATGAAAAATTGTTACTTTGCATGTTTTCATTTTTGTTACATTATTTATAAAAATCAACATGTTCAGAATTTTTGGAAGCTTTGTTATATCTTAGATAGCAATAGCAGGATGAATAGTATGATCTATGAAAAATGTGCTGTGTCATCCTGAGGATCCTCAGCTGTTTTCTCTTCAGAGAAACATACCTTGACCTTTAACAAGAGCCAAACTAAAACTGATAAAATCCCAGGTGTGTAAATTGTTTTGCAAAACAAATGTTGTATTATTTGAGCATATCCATTCCAGTGTTTCAATTACACTGTCAGAAAGAAAAGCTTTGCAACCTCCCTATGTTTCTGTGTTTCAGTCTTCTTTTCATTTCAAGTTGTCTTGACTTAAGCATCACAGAGAAATGCAAATTAAAAGTAGGTGACTAGTGCTAGTCTCATTAAACTCTCACAATAGAATAAAATTTAATACAGCTTGGAAAGGATAAGAAAAAACATAGTAATTGTACACTGTAGTAATAGGGCAGGGAGTAAGGTGTACAAACTGAAAGAGAGGAAATTTAAACTAGATTTTAGGAAGAAATTCTTTACTGTGAGGGTGTTGAGATACTGGAACAGCTTGTCTAGGGTGGTTGTGGGCACCTCAGTCCTGGAAGTGTCAAGGCCAGGTACCCCTGCTCTGGGTGAGGGGGAAGTGGAGTTGGGACTAGATGGCCTTCAAGGTCCCTTCTAACCCTTAACATTCCATGTATGGTTGTATAATCCAACTTTTGGCTCAGACACCCAAATGCAGATAAGGCTAAACAACATCTCTAAGGAACAGCTATTTATATGGCTGAAACGAGCTAAAACTGCTTCTGCTGCCACCCCTTGGCTCCCAAGTTTTCTGTCTTCACTGTTATAATCTGTACAGGTTTGCAATTATTTTACTATGTCTGGAAAAAAAAAAGACTATTAATATACCATTTCTATGTTTCCCTGAATCACTGTAGGGCTGGAAATTCAAAGATGACAATTTTCTTTTTCTTCTCACATTTTTCATCTAGCTTCCATTTATCTCTGTGAGGACACATGTGTTCCATCTAATTTTGCCACCACATTCTTTTACTTTTGAATCAATGGTTTATTTTTACCTTCAAGATGATCAATTTTTTCAAGCACCCTTGTCCCTGAAAAATAATTTGTTCCATTTCATTTCTCCCTATTTCCTCAGACTTTTTTCTGCCCTATTCTACTTGCCTTGCTTCTATTTTAGCACAATATAGTTTTTTTCATTCTGTATCTTTCAGCATGTATGATATATGATCTATCTGATACTCCTGGCTAATTAGTGCTATCTACACTGCTTTTATTCACTATTACTTTCCCATTGGGCACCAGATACACAGTAATAGCATTATCCCACCCACTTTTTTTTCCTTTTTTTTTTTTTTTCTGCTGCTTATAACACCATGTGAATGGCTTCGTGAAATCTTTGTCCAGGTACTGTTAGTCATACTTTGTCGGGATAAGAGAGACACCTTACCGGAGATAGAGAAAGAGAAAATCACCAAAAGAGAACAACACCTCGGAGTCGGTGTGGATTGAAATGCGACCCATGGAAACAGAATGAATGAGAGTCCTCTACTTACAGTTAGTTAGATAAGGTTTTTACTGTTGTATTAGAATAGATTTAGAGTAGTCATAATTACAAATGTGTTGATTGGTTCATTGTACCCCAGTTCCCCCCAGTTACGTGTTTCTATTGGCTGTTTGTTTCCCGGGCTCGGGGTCGCTTCCCCATTGGCCAGCTGGTGTCCATGACAACAGCACGTCTCCCTGTTCCATCTACGGCTGGCCACTCCCTCACTCCTCCTAGACTTGCCCTTATTAAGAGACACCCTGCCCCTTTTGACCTTAGTTGGTGTAAGCCTGCCCTAACTCCTCCCTAGACTCCACCCCTATTCTAGTCCCTTCTCTACCCAAGTCTATATAAGCCGGGCTCACATTTTAATAAACGGCCATTTTCCACCTCACCCTCTCACAGAGTGGTCCATCCTTTATTTCCCTCGGCAGGCTTGCGTCAAATGGCGCCCAACGTGGAGCGGCTATAGGGAGAGAATTTATTAGTGGAATTCTCATCCCTTTAGCCCCTTGAGTGTTCTCATCCAGCGGCATGGAAGAGCTCCCGTGCCCTGGTCCAGCAGGTCCCCATCGGGAGAGTCACCCTGGCGTTGGACAACGAGTTCCCTGCGATTTTCTCCTCCTGCGACCCCGGCTGGAGAAGAGGATCGCTTCTACAGTGAATCGGCGGCAGCTCGTACCGACCCCTGAGGCAGTGAGAGTGAGGTGAGGTCTGGTGGAAGCGATTTTCATCCCTTTAAAATCCCCTAGTCCATCCCTGATACCCATGTTAATTTCCTCAGTTTATAAAGGACATTTCCCAACCATGAGTTGCTGTTTTAAAGGACTTTTTTGCTGCTTTGCTACTACCAAAAGCAGAATTTATAATGACCTGAAATTTCCCCTCAAAGTTCATTCCCACCCTATCGAAAAAACATCTGTGAGATATCTAGCCGAACACATGGCAAAGAATGATTTTTCCTCCATGCCAAAACCTATCACTTTTCAAGCATGGGACGAATTAGGCTACAAATTATGGGACGACTCGCACAGAAAAAATAAGAAATTAGCCTGGAGAGCTCTCCCCGCTTGGGAGATGATCTTAAAAGATCTGACTCCAGTCCCTAGCGAAGATTCCACCCCAGAGTGTTACCCTCAGGCGAATTGGCGAGCGGCGGGAAGTCAGGGAGACAACAGGGACAGAAATTGCGCGAATAAAAGCGGCGTCGGGATAGTGAGGGAAAGAGCAGAGTCATCCCCACAAAATGGCGGCCCAAAGTCATCTTCACAAAATGGTGGCCCTGCCTCATGCTCCACTGTACAAAATGGTTGAGGCTCCTCTTCCGGTCCCTCAGTCCCACCCCCTGCTTATGATGTCACCATTTCAGGGGTGGAGCGCATTGACCACGTGACCAAGATGTTGGCGGACTTATGTCGGTCCTTGGAGGACCGGAAGCAAGATGGCAGCACCCATGAGCTGCCACTTCCAAGCCAGGGTGGCCGCCCCCCTGCTCTGCCCCTTCCGGTCCCTGCACCACAACATCCGGTGCAAGATGGCAGCACCCATGTGCCGGTACCTAAGGCAGTAGACTCCCATTCCACCGGAGCTGCACCTGCGTCAACACACACCGCACTACCCACACCAGCTGCTGTCTCTCAGGCCCTTGCATCGCCGGTCCCTGTTGCTCCAATTCCTGCTGTTGCCTCTGACACCACCAACCCACCAAATTCCAATGTACTGCCAGTCAATCCCACAGAGAGAAGATGGGAGGAATCTAGGAAACAAGCTGAGCAAGATTGCGACCTTGAACTCGGCAGGCTTGCATCAATACTTTACAGGTTTGGTCTGTTTGGGGAGAAATTCTGTCAGTTTTTGATGAGATGGAAAGTATTTTGGCTGAGTCCTGGGACTCTAAGGACCTAGTTCTGTCAGGAATTTGCTTGCTTTCACATGATAAATTCCAATTGATTCTAATGGGACTTGAGATTACTGTTCTTGATGTTAAAGTAGTGCCAAGTCTGTGTAGTGCCAACAGTTCATATTCACACTATGCAGTTTCAAAGCAATCACTCAGTGACCAAAATCCACCAAGTGCAGGCATACAAAGAACAAAAAAGTGCATCGTACACTGGCTGGAGTGTCTAACATCAGTGTCTGTGTACACGTGTGAGTACCATAGGAGACAACAGTGACAGTTTAGAGGTAATTAACCTATGGCACTATAACACTGGCAAGTTCAAAACCTGCTTACTCTAATCAGGCTTCTGATTCCTTGTTTACAACATTTCAAAGACCTGATTGTCTATAAATATATTAATAAAATGGACGGTATAATGCTACCCTGCAAAGAGTCAGTGTAATATGATTTCATAAATCTATTTTGTCCATTAAAATGTAAAAAGAACAAATGTCATGCTTCAGAAGATTTTAGCTGCAAGTGAAACCTAAAGATTAGGATCCCAATTTTGATAAGCATACCAACTCACATCTACAGGAGTCAAAGATCTCATATTGCTATCACGTAATATTTTTTTCCCTTTCATTTTCTTAATTTAACAGGATAGAAGTCTTGAAGACAGTGATACAGTAGGAGGAAACTGGGGCATGAGAATTCAGGTTTCTTTGGACTGAAAGGGAACAGTTACTGGCTATATAAAGACTAGCAACTAGAGTTTATACACTTCATGAAATGATAGAGGACAAAGTACAAGTTGCATAAGTTAAAAAAAACAACAAAAAACCCAGGTTGTAGTGAAGCACAAAAAAGTTGATTTTTATGCATAAATTTAGAAAGGTATTGACTGCTACAATAGAGAAGGATTAAGCTACTTTCTTTTTAAGGAAAAGTCATGCATTCCTATTCTAGAATCATGGAGAATTTTATGTTAGAGATGTCTGGAGATCTCCTAGTCTGACCCTCCCCTCACAAAAGATCAAATTAGATCAGCTTGCTCAGGCACCTGTACATATGAGTTTTTAATACCTTTAGTGATTGATACGCCACAACTTTGGGTAGCCTGTTCTAGGGTTTGACCATCCTTATGGGAAAAAATATTCCTTTATACCTAATTAAAATTTCTGTGCTCCAGCTTTTATCCACTACTTCTCTTCCTTCTGCAGTGTACCTTGGAGCAAAGAATCTGTCTTCTGTTCAGCCTCTCATTGGTTGCCTTGTTTTTTTTGAGATTGAATAAAGCCGGTTCTCTCACCCGTTCCTTCCATGCCATGAACCTTCAATCATCTTGTTGGTTTTTTCATTGGACTTGTTCCAATCTGACAATGTGTTTCTTGTGTGGGAGAGACCACAGTTGTACACAATACTCCAGATGTGGTCTCACAAGAGTTGAACAAAGGGGAAGGTTCAGCTCCCTGGAGCTGCTGATAACAGTTTGGCTTCTTTGCCAGAAAGGTTCATTCAACTTGTACATCATTTCATTTTCCTTGACACTGCTATCCACTCTCTGCTGTTCATGTTGTTATGTCACAGATGCAAAGCTTTGCATTTGTCTCTGTTGAATTTCATGAGTTTTCTGTCAACCACTTTCTCTAGCCTAGTGAGGCCATTTTGAACCTCCAGCATACTGGCCACTCCAGTTTACTGAAGTTTGCAATTTCATTGAGAGAGCACTCCATTCCATCACCCAAGTCATTAATGAAGACACCTTATTACACAGGTTAAACTATAAAAATAAGTGGGTTTTTTTTCCAGAGATAAACTGATTAAAAAAAAAAAAGGCTATGAAAAACAACATTTCTATTGTCATTTAGCCAATATGTTCATTTTACCCATGTGAGTATTCTGATGACAACAATATATGCAAGATCAAGAAGACAGCTCAGGTAACTGTACATTTATAATCCATTTTCATGATAAGCAAACAGACAAAGAAAAATGGAAAAAAAAGAAGGGCCTTAAAAAGAGCCAGCAGTTTCTCTATGTAGCAAATAATTATGAAGCAGCTATGGTCTTGCCCATTTGTTTATATTGAGAAGTTAAGCGTATTCAGTCAGCACTGTTCTGCTATGATATGAAAGACAAGAGTCAGTACTGTTATTGTGGATGGCTGGTTTAATTTTGATGAGTTTTTGTGCTGGACCTTAACAAAATGTATCAAAACTGCAGAGAAAAAGACTGAAGAAGCTCCAGCTGATTTTCAGCCTTATGCATATGGCCAGTGAAATGCTCTCTACTGTTTAGATTGTGACTGTGTCATCATCTGTCATCTTAATCTCGTTATGTCAGCTTCCAAAGAACATCTTACTGAGCAAAGGAAATGTTTCTGTGACATCATCAACTACAGTTTTTATCCAGTGTTCCCAAGATTTTGTCTCCCTGCTTTCCAGTGTGTTGTGTATGAAGCTCTGAAAGATACAGAAATTCCATTCCTGTTAGAGACCAGTTAATTCCACATCTTTTCCCTCACTAACAAGGCTATTATTTCTATCTACTTAAATCAAAGAATAGCTTGGTCTTGTTTTGAACCAATTGTTTCAACACAAAACAAGGAAAGAGAGAATGTCCTAGTACAACTTGTTCTTGCTAAAAACCAAATTTATGTGTTATACATCTAAGATTAAATGAAATGCATAGGAAAAAAATAATGAAGCATGTCTTCCCTCTGCACCATTTTCCTGCTGCTGGGCAGGTGCTTCAGTAGGGAACTGTAGATTCAGAGGATTACAGAACACTGAATTTTTCCCCATGCTTTTTAGGAAAGCACTAGGTTCCAGTGTTTACTGGGACATATGATTAGAGAGTCATATTTCCTAACTGGTCTGTATTCTGATAAGCCATGAAGAGTGATTGTTTTGTGGGGTTTTTTTGCTAATGATGTAACTATAAATTTTTACTGGCTGTGATTTTCAACAGTGTAGAACAGTTAACCAAGTAAATCTAAAATGTAAGTTTATACTGCTTGAATAATACATTAATATTTATTTATTAATATAGCATAAAAGAAACAATAACTTTTTATCATATTGTAATACCTCCTCAAGAAGTTTACAGTGTTCTAAAAAGTATAAAAATAGTAAATTAAAAAGAATTATCAATGTCAGCTTCATATATATGAGTGTAAATGTATATTTGTATTGAGAGAGAAAAAAGGAAAAAAAAACCAAGAAAGTAAAATTAATTATTTTTATTTAAGTAGGTTTGACCTGAATCAGAATATTTTGTTGCATGGGCATAATCCTAGTTTAAGCAAATAGTCCCAGTTCAGCAAAGGAACAAAATTAATTACAGTGTATTTTTTAAGTCTCTGTGTTATAGAATTCAGTCCACTCATCTTCTATAAATTGTGCTTCTTGAAGGACGGAAATTTCAAAGTATAATATAGCTGATTTAGCAAGAAAAATATACAAATAGGATAGCAAAAGCAATGTCACACTCTGTTAGGGGAAATACAACCAATGTGGACAATTCTACTTTCAAACTGCACCTGACTTTTCTTAATTCTGTTTGTTTACTGTAGGTGAACTATAGTTCCAACTTTTTTTGTCTTTCTACAGATGGCAATAAAATAGAGACAGAAAATCCTTTTTTTTTTCCTCAGAAAATACTTTCTTTTCCTAAGCAAATTTTCCTAGTTACAGCAGCCGGGATCAGCTTATCACTGTGTGGGTACAATCAAAACTGTGTATTCTATACCCTCTGTGTCATTTCTGATGAACTGTTAATAATGAATCCTTTGCAGCAGCTGCCCAGGGCACATCTGACACCTCAGGCTACAAGCTGGGTGCCAAAGAACCCTGTGAGATAAGGAAGTTTTCCTGTCTTCGCACCAATGACTCAGCTGTGATAACTCCCATCCAGGGAGACACTAGCACCTTCACACCCAGCCTGAGGGGCCATGGCTGCTAATGGGCCATCAAAGATTCCAAAAATATCCCATTTCTCACAGAGTAAATCACCCATTGTGAAATTTCCTGTTCTGGAGGAGGTACTGGACATTCCCACCTGAAGCTGAACATGTATAATCTTGGGGTTTTGGGACTTCTGGTGCCACTTGTCCAGAGGTTCTGATCCAGAGACTGTGATTACCACTCTTGATCAGACTGTGACCATCATCGTCCCCAACAGGTTTTCCTTTCCTTTTACTTTGCACTCAGGGGGACCATGTGGCACTCAGCACAGGTGCTAACGAACACCATTCTGTTTGTGCCCCAGGGTGCTGGGTTATACATCTGGATTTTGTGGGTTAAACCCAATTTTTCTCTGTATCACTGTATTTATTAGTATTTACTTTTTAGTAAATTGTAACTCTGACGTAATCTCTCTTGTGTCAGGTTCATTTCTCCTGCTAGTTTTCCTTTACACCAGCATACAAATCCACTGAAAAATTACTGAATTTTGATAATAAAAAGCAAAATTTTGTTTGTGAAGAATATCCAGAGGGTGGTGACATGATCCCTGAGATTGCCCATGCTCTGGCTCTGAATATGAACAAACAGAACTTGTTTAAATCCTCTGTATCTTAATAGCAAGATCTCCAAGGGGATACATTTATGTGGAAATGTCAAGACGACTGGAAATAATACAGTAAATAAATACAATAACCTATGCAACATATAACGGTGTGCTTTGTGTAGCAGTCAATCACTTTTGTGACTGCTCTTCAGGTGCTGGTGTTCAGGCAAATTTAACTTCCTTCACTTTTTCGAAGATCTTGCCAGCATTTCAAATGCCTATTTATAAGGTATCAATGACTGTCTTTTTCCCGGTCTTATAAGCTGCTTTTGTGGCTTAGCTGGTGTGACACTGAGTAACTCACACTCCAACTAAACTGAAAGAAATGGAGCCATTAAATAAAAGCAAATAAATAAATAAGTAAAATGGAAGGNGGAAAGGAAAGGAAAGGAAAGGAAAGGAAAGGAAAGGAAAGGAAAGGAAAGGAAAGGAAAGGAAAGGAAAGGAAAGGAAAGGAAAGGAAAGGAAAGGAAAGGAAAGGAAAGGAAAGGAAAGGAAAGGAAAGGAAAGGAAAGGAAAGGAAAGGAAAGGAAAGGACTGAAACCCTGAACCAAACTAAAGAGGAAAACTAAGAGGACTCCTTTACTGTAAATACATATATCTTTTTAGTTTCATATTTATTTATTTATTACAGGTATAAGAGACTTTTTAATCAAGAATCAATCAAAGACAGGACCCTTATAAGTCAGAAGCAATTTTTGAGTAAAAACTCTGGGACATTTAGGCGATAATTAACAAAATGCCAATTGGAAAAAATAATCTTTCACTACCTTGTCATTAAAACATTTCATTTGGTGTAATAACTCTACAAAAATTTTCAGGAAATAGATTCTTTGGAAAACTTAAAAAGTGATCCAGTAATAATATTCTGACAGTATATTAACAGGGTGTTTAAAGTTTTTGTACTAATAAATCACCTTTCTACTGCAAAGGAGCTTCAAGCTAGTGTTAAATGAATACCTGCAGATGGCAACTCTCATGGCACCAAGAAAGAGAGTTCTTTGCCTCTCTGAAAGCATGATCAAGTCTTTACATAGTGCAATAGTTCTTTCTTTTTGCTTGTTTAAGAACAAATCTTTGATGATTTTGTGATGGAGATGAACGAATCATCTCTCCCACCCTTTCTGCACTTTACATACACAGATCTCTTGGTTGCCCATAAGGCTTCTGGCTAGGGAGTGCACAAAGATGGCACCTGAGTTTGCCTGATGAGCAGGGGCTGCCCTGGAAGACCAAACCTTCTGGATGAACTTCCCTGAGATTGTGATCACCTTCTTCTCTGTTGCCCTTGAACACCTCTTCTAGGGGCTGGCATACCTGACAACGTGCAGGGTCTTGCTGGGACCCATAGCAAAACACAGGCTGCCACATGGCCACTACAGGAGATGCCAGTGTTTTGGAACAGGATGGAGAAGGGCCCACTGGTTGAATCTCATGCCTAAGGCATCTAACTTGCTGGTCTGAGACTAACACTTTTAAGATTTCATCTGTATGTAAAGGGGTGGCAAGATAAGCATCTACCATGGAGCAAAAGTAAGTATGTGGGGAAAATTTGTAGTGAAATGGTTTTGAAAATGGAAACCACAGATATTGGAAAACCCCCGGTCTCTTAGGTCAAGGTGCCTGAGACCAGGCATCTTAAAAAATAAAGGTCATTGAGAACTGAACGATGAAGGATTTTTTGATCCTATGCCTAAGAAGAGGGTGTGCACATGCTGGCCTAAAATCAAAAAGCAAAGAAGATGGACAAGGGAGCTAGTGAAAAATACATGGGAAAGTGAACTTCAAAAGTAATCTGTTTTGTTAGTAGGTCTGATGGAGTCATCACATTTCTATAAACATATTTGATCTCAACAAATTCTGTCAGAATAAGGTTGCAATAAAGAGGTCTAATGGTTTTTCTAGTAAGCAAGGCAAAGAGCTGAAGAAAGGATTAGAAAATTTTTTTTCTATTTGAGTAGTTGAACAATGACCTAGTAAATTGGATTCCATTACTTACTATGCCATGAAACTTCACAGAATGCTAGGCAAAATAGTTAATTGAATTTTACTGTGTCTCTAGAGTCTATATACTGCTTATAACTGTCTTAAGAATCCGGATTTTATTGGTAGAAATTCTGACAAAAATTTTGTCAGTGCTTTTAACTTGCATATCATATTTAATGAAAAATAAGTTTCAAAACCCCACACATGACTTGTTTAAATACAGGACTTCACACTGTTCATTCTAGCATCTAGCTCAGTTTACCTACTGGTGAGATAATGGAAAAGTAGTGTTATAAAAATGGATGTATTGATGCCTTTGTGGCATGCTAGCAAGTGATGAGAGCCATAAAAAGGTCATAAGGAAATTTTTATTTCTTTCTTCAAATCATAATTTGGATACTGAGCAATATAAACCCCCTTAGTCTTAAAAACTTATTGGTAACAAAGTGCAATCAAATATTAATCAATGATCTATGTCTCACAAGCTTTCTATGATGCTGACTGAAGAAGAGATAATCTATGCAGGAAAAAAATGTAAGAAAAAATGCGACCATTTAAGATAAGACTATATCAAAGTGTAAGCAAATAAGAATTATGCTCTTTGGACTGCCATGCATATGACGCTTCATAACATTTGAAAACATTTGGGGACTGTACTAGACCTGTAAAGGTCCTTTCCCGCCCATACTGTCTATGATTCTCTGACAATCATACCATTGCAACGTTGATTATATTGTTTCAGGTTCAGGCTTTCTTGTCTGATACAAATACAGATATTTGTGTTTTTCAGAGAACCTAGTAGTAGGCATGCTCATCATAACTGAAAGGAGGGTTCAGCTACTGGTAATACCTTCCTGTACAGATCCACAGGTCCCTCTAATAATTTCTCATTTGATATTTTCAGTATTGTTTGCATTTTCACAGATTCATACTAGCTGTTCTGTTTAGAGTTCTTTATGAAGTAAAACAAAGCACTTAAAAAATGCCTGTTTTGGGGCTAACTTGGATGTTAATGAAAAACAGAGATTTCATATACAAAATGTTTTTCACATTGTCAAAGCAGCAGAGGAGTTGAAAGTGTTTAAAAGGAAATATGGAAAACCAGCATAGCAGTAAAAAATAGGTGATGCCTGGCACAGCGATGTCTCAAATTCTACCATCATTTGAGCATAGATTAGTAACTCTTCGTCCACTCATTATGCAGATCATTGAAATATCATAGGAGAGTAAATATCTTTTTTGAACAGAGCATGATAATGACAGTACTTGTCTAAAACAGGGGAAATTTGGGTTCTTTAAATTTACTGTGAACTACATTCCAGGATAGTAGTTACAGCATGTTATTTCCAGACATAAATAAAAAGAAGAACAAGCTATCTTTACTGTATATGAAACTCTATAAAAAAAAGACTAAAAAAGAAAAAATAAAACCGGGAAAAAAAAGCTTGATTCTAGGAACTAACTGTTCAGGCAACCACTAGCAACTAGACTTCAATACCCACGTCTCACAACATTTAATTTTTAACACTTTATGAAAATAGATATATTCAAGTTACCAAGGACTCACAGAATAATATCTTCATCCCAAAGTTACAGCGTTATGACTGAGGGATCAACCTACCTTAGTTAACTTATTAGATAAGAACACTGTTTTAGGAAATGTAGTTTTGAATCCTTTCTGTATCTTCAAGTTTTATCACTTGCTTCCCAGGAAAGTGCACTAACCCCAAGGGTATTGTCTAACATGCCCAGATCTTTCACCCTTCATGGCTGTTGCTTTGTAATAGGAAAGGACAGAACAATCCTGATAAATTGCCCGTATAAGGAATTATGCTGTGTTTAGATTAGACTAGGCTTTAGCAAGGGGTAGAGTTGTTGCTGCTCAGATCAGGATTTTCAGAAGCCAGGAACAACTAAGTTCTGTTAACAGATAGCATCTTACATCACAATATAAGATATTAAGCTATTAGAGAGCCTCCAAAGGAGGGCAACAAAGATGGTGAAGNCATATATATATCACTATACAGACATACTGGACTTGATTATAGGTCCTGAATTTTTTCTCTTAGGGAAAAAAACACCTGTATATTTATGTATATAATTATATCTACTCAAATATATACATATTTATACGTACACTGATATAAAGTGATATATATATAACTGTACTAGTTTGGGGAGGTGGGGGTTGGTGTTTGGGTTTTTTTGGTTTTTTTGGGTTTTTTATTATATTGTTTATATATATGCACATGATATATAAAAGAGTCGACAATAGTCTGAGGTACCTCAGCAGTAACTAATTCTAAATGTGTCATTTAAGGGTAAAGCATGCAGTAATAATACTAATTTGGTTTATAGATTGCCAAAATCTTACAGCTATACTATTTCTTCAAACAATAGCATGCTGTGCTCATTATGTATTGGAGAGCATATAAAGTAAGTTCCTATAGTTATATACATATTGCTTCTCCACAGATTCATGCTGTGTAACATCAGTGACTTCTGCTTATTTTGACTAGTATAAATAAGGTTAGAATCCAGACTATGGTTAAAGTGCAGTTGTACCTTTCTTAGGAAAGTTAATAGCTGCTTATTTCTAAAAATTTATTTTTAGTGATTGAGAGAGGAAGTTTCACTCTCATCTATAAGATAAAATGATTTATAAATTCTTAACATGAAAAAAGCTGGTGACCATAGCTTCCACAAAGTAAATTATAAATTTGGTTTTATTTGCTTACTTTTAGCTCTGTGTTGTGTGTGTGAGAGAGTCCCAAAGTTCTACATAACTTTGAAAGCACCTTGTCCTCAAAATTAAAAAGAACAAGCTTAGTTTCAATTTTCTTCTATTTTGTTTCTGCTTTTCCCATCCAGCAAGCTAGTCAAATAGACTCTGCTGAATGGGTAAAACAGATGACAGACTAACACATCACACTCAGTGTCCTTGGGCATATTTTGTTGACTTTAAATAGTATCTAGAAGTTCATGACAGAAAATCATTTCCATTTTAGAACTTTAACAGCTGAAATAACAGAAAGAAAGGTAGCCCTATAGTGGTTCACTAAATACACAGTAAGAAACACTTCAAAATAAGTCCTTGTCTGAAGTCTTTCATGCATCATTCAATAAGCTAAGAAACTGATTGAATTACAGGTAATAGTAAAATATTACTTCTGTACCTGTAATATGAAAAAGTCTTGTGTTCCCTCTCCCTCTGAACTATGCAGTAACATGCTGACTAGACTGTTGAGTTTGTTCATCTGAGAGAACAAGTCCTGCCATATTATATTGCTCTAAAACTAATGGTAATTTAGTCAGTACTCAAATTATATTGACCTATTTTCTTTTCAGGAAAGTTCTTACAATGTGAGTTATTTTATCCGATCAGTGTTTGGAAATACAGCCTTTCCCATGTGATGCACAAAGGATGCTGTAAATTGCTACAGAATATTATACCTGTATCTGGTTTATGACAATTAAACAATTTTCAGCCATTATGGAAATACTTGTTCCTCATGTTGACCATCTTCAAGCACACTCCTTATCTCACCTAAATTTAGGAGGTATCTCCAAGAAAGTCACTTCTAACACCCTTTATAGTCACTGAAAAGAACAGACTCTTTTAAGGTGTGACTCATCTGATAGATGAGTACATTCAGATGACACAACATTAATTGAATCCTAAAGTGTCTTCCTATTCCCATTGACTATAAAGGAACATGCGATGACCAGTTCAGACACAGCAGCCCGTACTTTAGGCTCTGCATTTGGTCAGATTAACCCTGCTAAAAATGTCCACTTTCTATCTACAGGGTCAATCACAAAGAGCCACTACCACAAGAAGAGGGAAACAAAGACACCTGTTGAAAACAGAGCTCGTGATACCTACCCAGCATTCTCTGCTCCGCTTGTTGATGACAACTGTTTAAAAAGTGTATTCAGCTTTAGAGTGTCTGTCCTATCATCAGCCAAGACATTCACCAATATTCTTGTGACTGGATTTTAATGTTCTGAATCCTCGCGGACAGAACAGTTTAAAACTTTGCCCTTTTTTACTAATGAGCAATGAATTCTCAATGTGCTTTTCCTAGATAATGCTTATTATAGATTAGAAACAATGTCACATCTGTTTGCATAAATGGAAAATCAAATAATGATCAAAAGTCATTAATTCTGTAAGAAAATGTTTCCAAAGAAATGTTAAGAAATATTGATCTGTTGGAAAACAATCAATAAATTTTGAGAAAAGTAATCAAAGAAGAAATTAATTATAGAGTACTTTCTGAGCTGCAAAATATCTTTAAAGCCAAGTGTTTTAGACATCTGAAAATTTAAATTAAATATGCTTATGAAGTAAAACTCTTCACTTCACATACATTATTTAAAAGTTACTGCTGCACATTCTTAAAAACAAAATTAACCATATGCTGACATTTATCTATTTGATGTGTGAGTAGATGGGAAAAAATACACATGGAAACGTCTAATACATGACCAAATTTTCTGCATGGTCAAAATAAATCTCCATTATAAAGTATCAGGTCTTTAATAATATATACCAATAAACATTAAGAAATATTTGAATATTTATAGATGACCATTGGAGAACTGTTCAAGAAGTAATTTCTCAGTGAAAATGACATTGTGCTGGCTACCATACCTAATCTAATTCAGTGTAAAATAAAATGGATAAAATGTAAAATTAAATTATTCTGATTGCAAAATAAACCATTTATTTAAAATCTCTCTATATTTTCTTTGAAATATATTAAGAATGAACACACATTCTGTTACTTTGTACGGAATGAATAGAAATTTAAAAAAAAGAAATCTATGAAGACTTGGTTTAAAGCAGATTGACTTTGAATACTTGAATGACATCAGACAATTTTCCATGCATCAGAAAATGTGAAAAAACAATGCTATCTTCATGAAGTTACCTCTTATGCTAAGAAGCAAACAAAACATTTAGCCTACTGTGAGTAACACACAATAGGAGTTTATCTCAATTGACGGGACAGTTTCTTCCTACAGAGCACACCTTTACATTTCCTGTGTTTTGAGCCTCTCATGGAATCTCCACATAGTTACAATGAAGGAATGCTTCAACCTTGGCACATTGGCCTCAGTTTCTCAATTGTAAATATATTTGGGTATAAAAGATATGTGTTATTTTTCTTCTAAAGAAATAGCTGTTTCTTTGAATGCAATAAAAAGTGTTGAATGACAAATACAGAAACTTCCAGCATGATCTTTGATTTTGTTGTGAACAGATCAAAGATGATATCTCATATTCTATGTATTGTTTTTTCATTACATCTAGATAAACATACAAATTACATTTGTTTTGATGATGAAAAACACCCATTATATTCTCATATTTTTCCACAGAGACTATAATTTCCAAGCAACATTGCAAAAAATGTTTTTATTAACATCTAATTCTTCCTCTGTTTTTCTATGTGAAGGACAATATAGATAAACGTACCCAACAAGCACATATATATATGTGCATATATATATATGCATATAAGTAAACTGTTTTATTCCTATATGGAAAGACATGGTCAAAACATGACAGGGAACATTTCTTAACTTCATGGATTTTAAACCCAGGCACAGGTTTGATTTTACAGATTGAAGTTACCTCAGGCCTAAAGTCATAACCTATACCTGTTCAATATCCCAAATTCTTCCCTCATTTGAGTATGTGTTTTTATGGGTTGATATAAATCCACTTAACATAGTTCACATAACACACAAAACTGAGGTAGGGAAGAGAGACAGTCTCTAGGTCATCTGCTTTCCACAGTTAATGTTTCATTCTAGTGCTAGAGAGCCTGACTGTCAAAAAAAAATCTGAAATTTTTGTTTCAAATGAAATAAAAGTGCTCAAGTGCATGAAAAGACAACCTATTAAGAACAACAGAAAAAAATAGTGAAGGACTATATTGTAGTTTATTATTTGAACATCCATGGCTTCAACGTTCTGAATTCCTATCACAATACATACATAGAAGCTTTGCAAAATGGCTCTGTCAGTAGTGGAATGAACAATATTTTGGTTACTGCAGGTTTTGTTTTTTTACACAGAGGTTCTGTGTGGACCCTAGAAAAGTCTACTGTAGCTTTCTCTGTCTTATAGCATTGTTTGAGAGCATTAGTGGGTCCTTTCTTGGTATTTAGCCACAAGTTCCTACAAAACTTCCTGGAATCTAGTATTTTTCTTTTTATCTATGACTTACATTATTCTGGAAAAAACAGTTCAAACAGATCAAAGATTTGTGATTATTTTATCTTTGCTTTGGTTTTGGGTATTTCAGTTTTGTTTGTTTGTTTTTTGGAGGGGGGAGGGCAATTTGTTGTTTTGGAGTTTTTTTCAACAAAAGAGTATGCTAATATGTTATATAAAATATTTTATTTACCAATGGGAGAGTGGGGAGGGAAGGACAGACAGACACCCAACCCTATCAAAAGAGAGAAAAAATGCTCACTAGTATTGCTGATGTACTAAAAGCAATATTGTTTTCCTTAGAAGTCTAGTGTCCTGGTAACACAAAGATGCATTTAGAGATTTCATTTCAAGAACCTGCAGACACTTCTTAGTCACCAGTGAAATGTTTTAAATTGCATAGAGAGACATAGAATCTCTTCTTTTCCAAAAGTCTTTGACAGTATCTTGAGACCCCTTATAATAAATCTGCTTTTATTCCTGGATGACCCTCTGCCAAAGGCCCAAATAAAGATATTCACAATGTTGCAGGCCTTCAGACTCCTGCCTATCTTTCATCTTAGACTCATTCCTCATACAGTCCTCAATTGATTTTATTTTATAAACAATATAAAAATATTTTAAATCTGTAATCAGAGTTCCTTAGAAAATCATTCAGAGTAGGACTCTCCAGAGATATGACCTAGATATTGGTCATAACATATGGTAGAATGGGATGGTTTGCTGAAGCTGTTTCTACTGAAGCTGAAAAAATAGGTAAAGAAGTACTGTCTCTCTGTCTGAGCCTCCTCTTCCCTTCCAAAATAACCATGAAGGAGACTGGGGAATATTCATACCACAAATGGGATATTGTATAATCATCTTCCACCTGGATCCCTAACATTGGGGACTTCCTTGAATCAGGAGGCAGCAGAGTCCCATAAGATTAATGTAGCGTGCATCAGTTGCCAGATTCTTTGATACTGTACAGCTGTTCTGCATCATATCTCCAGCATAAGCTGAGATGACTTAATTAGTGAGTTCAGGCCCTGTGTAAATGTAAACATGCAGTGTTGTGATAGAGGAACATATACAGAGAAGTGGTTCAGGTCATCTAAACTGCATCTAGAACCCATTCCGTAGAAGGAATAATATGATTATCTCAAGACGGGATAGTTGTTTCTCTGGGCTCACCTGCAGAGGTTGCACTGCTCTGGGATCCCACTGGATGCACCTAGGGGTAACCAGGTTGACCTCTGCCCCAGTGATACACAGTTATAATTACTCTCTGCCTATTATTTGGACTCACTGACTAGTGATAGTACTAAATAAAGGGAAACAAATTTATGGTAAAGACTTTTATGTTTGTTACCCAAAGACTGGCAGCCAGGTTTTCAATTGGGCACAGCTGACAATTGTTACTGAGTGTATACTGTTGACTTATCCTACCCTCACACTAATTAACTGGTTTGATGAAAATTGAACAAAATGATTCAATCAATGAGGTTACTGTTGACATGGAGAGCCACACCAACCAGTCCTTCAGAGTGGAATGGCAACCTAGTCACACATTTGACCACAATCTATGGTGAATCAGTGGAAGATTACATTGTTTTGATGAGACTGGAGTTTTATAACTCTGCAGTTGTTGATACGGAGGGATATCATCCTTCCATCCAGTGAGAGGGCTTGGCCAGGTAACCCCAGGTATATGATGTTCCTACCTCTAACCCTGTCACTGGAAGAAATATCAGCCATGACAAGGGAGAAAGTGAGAATAGCATGGAAGAGGAGGACAGTTCTCTGGTGACAAACTCACTTACCCTTCAGAGCAGCACAGGTCTATTTTCTGATAACATACCAGGGTGAAGGTCCTAGACAAAAATCCATCATGTCAATGCTGTGAAAACCGGACAGGTGGAGTGTTGGGGCTAATCAATCATTTAAAGAGATCCCATGGCAGAAGGAAGATTTTGTTTCAATGTGCCAGATGTAGAAAAATGAATGCAAAATATCATAGTATCACCTGCCATTTCCCACAATGTAAAGGGGCTTCAGAAATGGCTCCCACGGGAGAGTGGACCTGTGAGGTGGGTGGGAAAAGCTTCAAAACAAAAATCAATCTGGGATGACATTTAAGACTGGTCCATCCTGTTATGAGGAATATTGAGTGGGTTACTGCCTCCCACACCAAAGAAAAATCTACTTGAGGGGCCAACTGACAATGTTGGACAGAGGAAGAAGTGGGGTTGTTGAAGAAGCTGAATAAGCAGTATGAGGGTAACCAAAACATCAATAAACTAATTGTGGAACATATCACATCTAAAACCCCAAAAGAAATAAGTGACAAATTAGGTTATATAAAAGTCCCCTAAGAAGAAAAGAAAAATAACTGGATTGAAGTCATCAGATTGAGCAATTGAGGTCCCCTTATTGAAAGACTATCACAGAATGGTGATCGTCTTACAAGCTACCCATTTATCAGAGAGTGTTTAAAAAGATGGATTGAAGGACAACAAGAACTACTGTTGGTGATTAATGAGACTGCTCAAGACTGCTATGCATGCCTGGGTATGATATGTAAGATCAAGAAAGCAGGTCAGGAATGGGGCTGCCGAAAGACCCAGGATTTACATTCTTCAGAAACTCTGACATAGTGGGTGAAGAAAAGGACCATCAAAAAGAGACATTATATACCAATAAATGAACCACCAAGAACTGGGAGTGGTATTTGTGGATATCACGAAGGTCTTTGATACAGTGAGCCATCAACACATCCCAATGGGTCTTAAACAGAAGGGCATAGACCCTCATAGGCATAGACCCTGATTAAGAAAATATCTATACATATATTGACAAAGAATGAACAGACAGATTATATCTGGATACAAATTGGTGTGAAACAAAGTGAACCAATGGTGCTGATTTTATTCAATCTGGCTGTAGACCATCTGCTGGACAAGCTGGAGAAAAAGGGTACCAACATGATAGAAAAACTATCAGCTATGGCTCTTGCTGATGACTTGGTTTTGTTAAGTGGATTCTTTTAAGCAATGAAAAATCTTAGAGATCTTTTGCAATATTACTAGTCTCAAGGCAAGGAGAAAAGTGCCATGGCTTCTACATTAATTCAAAAAATGACTCATATGTCATCAATGAAACTGTCAGGGACTGTTATTGGCACACCCCTCAACATGATTAACCCTGGTAGTTCTGAGAAATATTTGGTCCTGCAGACTGATCCTTGGACTGATATATCTAAATTGGAACTGTCTGTAAAATGAGGAAATTGGATTAATAAGGCACTGCTAAACCATTACCAAAGGTTGACATCTTGAAAACTTATACCATCCACAGATTAATCTACTTTACAGACCACGCTGATATAAAAGTGGGGTTCTTCAAGTCCCTTGACTTAGCAATACAATCAACTGTCAAGGAATGCTTGCGTCTACCACCAAGCACATGTGACTCCATCCTATATTCAAGCACAAAGGGTGGGGGTTTAGGTATTACCAGATTGATGGGATTGATTTCGAGTGCAAAAGTGTAAAGACTGCACAGGTTCACTTAGTCCTTGGATGAAACAATCAGAACAATTCTGAAAAAAAGAAGGAATGGAACAAGCATTAGATAAAAGCTAGAGGGGACAAAGAGATGTCATCAACATGTGAACTCAAAATAGTATGGAACTATCTGAAGGGGGTGATGAGGAAATTATATCAGAATGGGAGGTATCTACTCTGAAGATTAGCTATCCAAGACCTTGCAACTAGAGAAAACAAGCATTTGTAAAATGGACCAACCTGGTATTTCAGGGCCTTGGTATTACCAACTTTGAAGAGAATAAGTCCAGCAACCATTGAATTGAGAACTACAGACACATACCCCACAGGAAGCTCATGACAGCATTACAACTGAGACCCAATGTTCACCCCACAAGAGAATGCCTGGCAAAGGGTAGACAAGAAAGGTACATGAAATCCATCAGACATTGACAGGCCGAGAGTGAAATGTGCTGTCATGAAATGAGTGTTTTAAGGTCATTTAAAAAAAATGACCAGCAAAGGTATCAGTGAAAGCAAGTTTAATATAAAAGCAATGGCATGACAGAGCTCTTGTCAAGGTTAACTCTCCTACTTACAGATAGGTAAAATATACTATGAAAAAGCACATAGAAATCTAAAAGCAGTATCAGTCTGAACGAAAATAAACACAAGACCCGATAGCTGGAGATGGAGGGGGCAGGGGTGGGGGGAGTGGGACAGGGGGGACAGAAGGACAAAAAGGGTAAGGAGAATGAAGGCCTGGCAACACTTCACTTAACATTTAAATTAACCAGTGACTTAACTTAAACAATTTGACAAAGGATCCATATATGATTTACTATATTATAACAGTAACTTACGTATAAATCTAAAGTACTTAATAATTTAAGAAAACAGTATCCCTGGCACATTTGATATAGCATATACACACAGACATAAAGAGTCTCTATGAGGTAGAGTTTTCCCTTGAGTTCTGTGAAATACTTGCTTTGAATATTTATACATTCCTCTCAACAGGCAAAAGATTGAATCTTGAGGAGTGAGATGTCAGTCTAGAATCTGTTGGCCAGTGATCCACCAAGAAATAGTGAATGTGAATTGCTGACTCTGTGAGGTATCACGACTAAGAGGGATATTGTTGATCATAGCCTGCTGTACCCCAGGAGAGTTCTCTTGGACTGCTGTTTATAGAGTGGCAGGAGATTGGGCTTCAGTCATAATAACCTTTCATGATGGCCACACTTTTAGTTCTCAGACTTTGAAAGTGGGAGAACAAAAATATTATTCCACTTGGATTGTTATTCAGGGAAAAAAAATGTTTCCAAGGCTACTTGTTAAGAAAGCAAGGAACTCATTAGACAGCCCTAATTCCTAGGATAGACAGTATTTCTGATAAGCTCAGAGGAGCTCAGCCCAGGTGCTGTCAAGGTTGAGGCCTAACGAGTGTTTCTCAGATCATAGTGTGGCCTGGGGTGGGAGAGGGGATTGCACCACTGCACATGCTTCTATATCATCGTGAATTGCCCAGTCGTGCAGGATACAAGATTTAAAAGGCACAACTACCTCTGTGAAATGTTATTGAAGGAAGCCAAAAAAAGCCAAAAAGAAAGAATGGATAGTGTTCCAGGAAACACATATAAGAGATAACAACCTTGAGTCATATAAATTGTATCTAATATTTATGAAGGAAACCCAGGCATATGGGGTGGATATCACTGTGAGATACAAGTATACTGAAACATCTTTAGAAGAGACCATGATGGAAAAGGGGAGGAAATAAAAACATCTTCAAAAACAAATTCAGGAACTAACAAATGTGGCAGACATTCTATTTATGGACTTTCTTCTGGGAGCACATGGGTAATGGTATAATAAAAATTATGAACTTTTCAAGTCTCTGGGTCTCTCCAGATGGAGGCAAGAGAAGACAGCCCAGGCCTTGGCATTTGGGGCATTTCTTACTTCTGTAGATATTGTATTTATATTTGCTAGCAAAGCACAAACTGAACTGTTGTATCATCTTAGTTCATAATAATGTTTCACATTGTGAATGCTGTAAATTCAAGTCACAATCCAGTTAATACCAGTCATGGATAGTACATAGGGAAGATGGAATCATACCATGATGTGTCACATATCAATTTGGGACAAGATTGTGTTCTTGCACCAACCCTACTCACAATCTTCTTCAGCATGATGCTCCAAAGGGCCATGGCAAACCTCGATGAAGAAAACGGCATCTACATCCAATATTGCACCAGTGGAAGCCTATTCAACCTAAGGCGACTGAAGGCCCACAGTAAGACCGTGAATCACCTTGTCTGTGAGTTGTTTTTTGCTGATGATGCCACCCTGGGTGCTCACGCAGAAGCAGCTCTGCAGCACTTAACATCCTGCTTTGCAGAGGCTGCTGAGCTCTTTGGGCTGGAAGTCAGCTTGAAGACAGAAGTTCTCTATCAACCTACACCTCAGGCAGTCTTCCATCATCCCCACATCACCATAGGCGAATCAGAGCTTAAGTCAGTCCAGCAGTTCAGCTACCTGGGAAGCATCATTTCCTCAGATGGTAAGATTGACAAAGAGATAGACAACCGGTTAGCAAAGGCATACAGAGCTTTTGGAATACTCCGTAGAAGAGTCTGGTGCAATAAACACCTGAAGAAAAGTACAAAGATCAGTGTCTACAGAGCCATTGTACTGTCCACTCTTCTTTATGGGTCTGAATCATGGGTCATCTACCGCCACCACCTGCGACTCCTCGAGCGCTTCCATCAGCCTTGCCTCCCTACAATCCTAAACATTCACTGGTCTGACTACGTGACTAATGTGTCTGTCCTTGAACAGGCAGAGACCACCAGTATCGAGGCCATGCTGCTGAAAAAGCAGCTGTGCTGGGCAGGGCACATCTCCAGGATAGACGATCACCGCCTCCCTAACATTGTGCTCTATGGGGAACTCGCCACCAGCTGAAGACACATACCAAAAGAGTATTTTGTCTTTGCACACACAAAAGAGAAAGATATTGAAGAAGGAAAGTAAGACTCAGGTGAAGAAAAATAATATAACTTAATTCAGTTTAGTGAATAAATTTGGATGTTGCCATCTGAGAATAAGAGATTTAGTCAGAAGCTCTCTGACTTTTGTAGTTTAAAGAGTTTTGCAACAGATGATTAAGAATATTCAAAGATTTAATAAATAAAAATTGAAATGTGTAATCTTGGTCTGTCAACCATAAAATATGTTAACATAAATTGCTACAGTTTTGTGGGATTTTTAGATAGATGCAACTTGCAGTGCTTTCTGTATTTGGACTAGAGCAGAGAATCTTTTTCAATTCTTTATGGAAAAAAAGTACTGAAGATGGGATTATAGTTTAATTAAAAAGCATAGGAGAAACAACCTGACAAGAAGATGATAAGAGATTTTGAAAGATCAGACACCAGTTCAGTGGTATTTCACAAGAACAATTTCTGATGAAATAAAGTTGAGAAGGGTTGTCTACTAAATTATATATATATGAGGAACAAACCATTGTGATGACAGGAATTTTAACATGCAATGCAACTGGTAAACATGCGGCATCATATGCTTCAGGCTTAATAAGATAAACTTCTGTGACATCAGTCTAGGAACTTATCTTCAGAAAAACAGATGAAAGGACTTTGTTCTACTTGTTGATCACAGAATAATTTCCAGCTGCTAACTTGATGTAGCTGTGAAAAAGAAATAAGAAATCCTAGAACAGCAGAACAGAGATTTCCAGCAGAGACAGGAAGATATTGATCTCACTACAATTTATGCCCTAAAGAATGCATATATGACTATAGTTACTCATGCCTATGAAAAAAGAACTCAGAATGGAGCAAACATAGGAAGGCCTAGGAAGATGTTCAAAGAGTGAAGCAGCTACTGCTTGACAAGAGGTTAACGAATGTGACCTGTTTAATCCAGATAAGGAAGCTAAGAAGTTACTTGATTGCTGTCTGCCAATATCTATCAAAGAAGTATTTGTAGATATAAGTGTAGCTAATAAGAAATACAAAATGTAGTGGCTAACAAAGAACTGTTGTCATCTGTTACATCTTACACAGGTTATATACCTTGACAGATTATTGGAAAAAAAGAACCAAAACAACAATGGGATGCAATTCAGCTGCCCTAAACTGGACTTTGTGAAAAGTATATACTTACATCTAGTTCAAAAGACCGTATCCAAACTGTGGCCAAAAAGTTAAAGTTGATTCTCCTGATCTGGATTCCTGGGCTGTATAAATACAGTTTGAAGCCCCAAATCTGCAAGCATCTCTTCATATAAAATAGATTGCAACATATATTGTAAAGAAAGAATAAATTTGGCTTGTCACATACACATTCTCCTCACTGAACAGTTATGTGACATTTTTTACCATTTTCCATAATTTTGCCAAAGATTTCCTTTGTTATTCTAGCCAGTGAAAGAAACCAGAGTGACATTTCTGGTGTCCAGGTCAGTTTGTGGTTCTGGTATTCAAAGTCCCTAAATACTAATTACTGAAACTGGCAGACCCTGGGGAAAAGTATAGCAGCACTTCCGTGGCGAGCTATCACATCACATCACGTCACACAGAAGTGCTGGTGATGAAAAAGTTAATCTGGAGTGAAATAAAAGCTCTTAATGATCAGTTAGACATGCTCAGGAACAGCTTGTTGGGTCTGAAATGAGGAAAAAAACTTAGCACTATGAGACAGAATTCAGTATGTTTATGAAAGGGACTGTGAGATGAAATGACTAGAACAGCAGGGCACAATTTCACACAAATTTCCATTTTTTTCCCAGTTTGTGTTTGGTTTTGGGGTTTTTTGTGTGTGTGTGTGTTTGTAGGGTTTTTTTTTTTGTTGTGGTGGTTTGATTTTTTTTTTTTTAAAGAATGAATGGATTAATTACTTGTAAATGTAGTTTTTCATGCAGGCTTTTCTCCTCACTCTCTTCCACATGCAGTTATGTTAATCCTTTTCATCACTCATTAGACTGTAGCTAATTTTACTACTTTATTGCTTCATCACTTTGCATATCAATAGAACTTTCAGTTTTCTCTCTGTCCTCTCTGAAGTTCTCGTCTGCACTTCCTATTTAGAGCAAATGAACAGTTCAAGCAGAAAAGCAAAGCTTTATGAAACAGATTTGTGCAAACCCACTGAATTCCATTTCAACATTGGAAATAAGTACAGAGAACTCATCCAACCTTTTTTCCAAATAACAGTAACAGAAGTATCGATCTAATTGTCAGCAATTCTTTAAAATAAATGTTATTGCTAACCTTTATTTTTCACTGTAATTCACTGAAGAAGAGAACAGCTTTAGAAGAAAATTCAAACCCTTGGACATAATTCATAGTTGTGTAATATGTTTTTATATTCTCCATTTTTGTTAAAAAGATTCCTGGTGATGAAGATAATAACAGAAACTCAGTTAAAGAATTAAATAACATGTTTCCTATAGCTGGATGGATATGTAGGTCCAGTATCAGCTCCCTTCTTAATGCTGATACCATGTTTGTTATTTACTTTCTTTAATTGCTCTCTGATATATGCTCAGCCCATACTGATTCATGAGGTAAGTGCTTTAGGCCTACTAAAACAGAAGTTTTTTAAAACTATAATTATTCAATCTATTTG
The DNA here is from genome assembly GCA_013396655.1 of Campylorhamphus procurvoides. Taxonomy (NCBI): domain Eukaryota; kingdom Metazoa; phylum Chordata; class Aves; order Passeriformes; family Dendrocolaptidae; genus Campylorhamphus; species Campylorhamphus procurvoides. Next base: position 891,744 of record WBMV01005164.1, on the reverse strand, counting down.
ATCTGTTTCCATTCAGGAAACATTACTGAATGCCAGAGAATTTCCAGTCTTGGTATAGACTGTGGGATAATAATCTGTATAAAAGTTGTCAGTCTCAAATTCCAACTGGTGAAGAATTCCAGGAGCCATAAGCCATGCCCAAAGACAAGAAACATAAGGTATTTCAATATCAAATAGTGCTGGCAGCATCTTAGGACCTCTCTGTCTCCACTAAAACTTTATCTCTAATGTGTCATTAATTCTAAAGACCAACAAATTGTAAAGTGATAAGTCAGCCAGCTGGAAAACAAGCATCGAAAATATACCTAAACCTTATTTGTGCATATCATTACACCTCACCCTAGCTGCATCATAGTTCCTGTCACCTCAGAACTTGCACCACCCCAGAGCTGTTTTGTTTTTTCCCCATGGGATGCTTCTGGTGTCACTTAGTTCTCTTCTCATTTTCCAGCTCTCACTGAGGCTCTGCAACTTGTCTCACGCCAGTTCCCCTACTCCCACTCTCAGCTGATCGCAAGCTGAACTCTAAATGTTTGGCTGAAGCTTTTCATGTAGTGGGCAGGAGGAAGCACAAAAAGCTTATTGAATCCTTTTCATCAGAGGACTTTGAAGAATTCTTCAGGAAAAAATATGTTGTTTAGATAGACATTTCACAATATTGTGACCTGGCTACACATTTTGATTTTCTCACAGGAAAGGGAATAAAGCCAGATAATCTGTCTACAGCACTGGATTAAGGTAGTTCGGTACTTTTCCACTTAGAAAAAATGAAAGTTAAGATTTCCGAGCATTCTGTGACACTACTTAGAGATCTGAAAACATATACCTGTCAATATGGATGAAATGCAACATTTGTTCTTGAATGTAAAATGTTCCACATGTAAATTAACCAAATAGCAGGCAGGAATACTTATTCTTGAAATAATTTTTGAACTACTAATAAAGTGAGAGAATTTATCTTCATATGAAATCTTGTTTTGGTTTTAAGTTTTCTGTTTGTTTTCCAGAAAAAAATAAAAAGAAGAAAGAGTAAATTTTTCAGGTGAGTTAATTTCCCACTAGGTAAGTCAATAAAGCTAAAGCTGATATTACTGATAGCTGAGGAAAGAGAAAGCTTTATATTGTTCGTTGGTAAAAAAAAAAATACAAATAATCCAGGTGATGGTAAAAGGTGATCTCACTTTTTTTTTGTTGTTTTCTTTTTAATTAGATTGTTATCTTGCTTATCTAAGCCATTATTTGGTCTAATTTTACACTTGCTTTCAGAACTTTCTATCTTTTCTCTGTTTTTCTTCCTGTATTTTTTCCCTTTTCTACACTCCTCTTTCATTCCAACTTAGAACAAATACAAAAGCATGTAAGACTGAAGCAAATTCAGGATAGCTTGAAGTTGGAAATAACTGATTCCTGGTTTATGTTCTCTGTTGTCTTTATGATTAGTTACTTGAAATATGCAACGAGTTTTTTTTCTAACAGCACACCTTGTTCATAAAAACACCCACCTTTTCCATAATCATATTTCTCACTGTGAGAGAGTGGTAATTCAAAATTCATTAGATTTGATCTGGCTCCCTGCCTGTAAATAGCATGAACATATTTTGATCCATTGCTCTGTTTTTGTAGGAAGAAAATGAAAACTACTTATTACATTCTCTTTCAGGAGATACAAGAAGCTGACATTAAGGTGCCCATATATCAAACCAGTCCCTGAATTTCTGCGGCATGTTTGTACAGCATTTATAATCTTTTCAGAGTTTAATCCAAAGTGTTACATTCTCAGGGCAGGGTGCTTTGAACCATGAAAGAAAGGTCTCAATACTTGGAATGGCCAGTACACTGCTTGAAAAATAAATGTGATCTATAGCAACTACTCTGGGAAAAAAAAAAAACAAAACAAAAAAAAAAAGAGCAAGATATTAATTTCAGTAAGTTTAGGCAGCTAAAAGTTCTGTAAATGTATGGTGATTTTCAGCACGGAGAAGATCGGTAGAGTCCTCATATTGCTATAAAGGATAACATTTCTGGTGATTTCATGGTGTTTGCTAGAACCAATACAATTTCACTGAAATAATGCAAATGAATCCATGCCTTTGTTGGTGTCTTTTTTCGGAGTTCTCTCATTCTCTCTGTTATGGGACACATGATATAATTAGTTACCACTGTACAGTACCTATAAAATGAGGTACACTCACATTTGTGAGGTTAACTCACACTAGTTTTATGACAAAGTAAAACATAGTGAAATCCCAATTAGACCAAGTGATAGAATTTTAAAAACCCAAAACAAAACAAAACACAACAAATCCTAAAGCTCCAACAAAACAAACTCTCATAGAAATGGCAACTTCAGGGTGAAAAAAATGGAATATAGTGAGAGAGGATGTGTTAAAAACAAAAAATACGCAGACAATATCCAGTTCTTACTGGCTTTGAATTCAGTCCCTTTGTCCCTTTGAAAATCACAGGCGTAAAAAATGAATAACACACATTTCTTTTGAAATCCAAAAGATCTAGGAATTGCCGGTGCAGTCAGGTTATATTTGTGTGAAGGATATTCTTGAGAACTGCTGAACCTCTACTGAAGTATTACCATTGTGTTATCTATTTCCATGAATGCTCCTGTGAACTATCTGAAATCTGTTTTACAGATAGAGCATGTCTTTTAAACAGTGTTTACAGAGACCAGAGATAAAAACTCCACAAAATCTCATTGCTGTTCTGTGTTAAAAGGGGAAATAACACAAATAAACTTATTTAAACTTATCATATTACATTTTTCTCTGCTTTTAAAGAATGATCTATTAAAAAAGGGCAAGAAATATATGACATTTCTTATCTTGAAAAAGTTATCCTAGTAATATGAAAATTTAAAAATCAGGACTTTACTAACAAGCTTCCTTTTTTTTTGCATCTGGTTTTTCAAGTTATAGAACCATTAGATTAAAGAACAATCAGTATAGATTAAATCCTAAATTTATATGGACCATTAAAAAAGGGAAAAATAGATATCAATGTATCTTTCTGTTTTCAGTCTTAGATGGAGCCTTTAATCTGAAGAAGTACCAGCTTTTTAATGATGGTGTCATTAGCTGAGTTACTTCACCGATATATTCCATTAGTGTCATCCCTTTCCAAAATAATGTTGAGAACCGACAAATATCTGACAAATAAGTGCACAAGGAAGAAAGAGTATTCTCCATCTCAAAAGTGCAGCTGAGCAATCCAACAAACTAAAAATGTTGAAAAGAAGCCAGGAAAAGAAGATTTCATTCGTCATGCACGAAAGAATATTTCAATTAGTTTAGCAGGAATTTTTGTTTGCCAGTTGTATAAAACTATGTGTTTTCCAAGAACATTTGTTTTCCTAGTGAAGAGCCTTACTTTCCAAATTGAAGATTCCAGAATTAGTGTTTTGGAAATTGTTAGATGGAGCAGAGACTACAAATTCATCAAAACTAAAGTGTTTGCAGGAGACAATTCAATTTTGACAAAGCTGTGACAGAAAGGAGGCAGGTTTCCAACAGTAATCCTCAATGCTAGCTCACCCACTTGCCTTTTATGAAGGCTGTTGGTGGACTTCCAGGCTACCAACTTTTCATCAGTCCACATGGTAACCTGTGGAGGAGCTGAGTTCTGGCTCCCAGGTTGCTCTGTCTAGCCAAGGCCTCAAGGCTCTAGGCTTGCTTTCAGCTTGCCCAGTGGAGAGTTGAGAACCACTCCACCCTGAAACTTGCCTTTCCTGCTCCATGTGCCCAGCTACTCAGCAGACCAAGCTCTTATGGGCTATGAGCTAGGACTGCTTTTCCAGGTGTAGACCCAGATACTTTACAACTTCTTGGACCCATAGCATCCCAGCCAGGGAAGTTTTCTGTATTGGGTTTGCATGGTCATGTTTTGTAGTGGGGTGGGGTATAAAGGTGGTTTCTATGAGAAGCTGCTGGAATCTTCTTCCATGTCTGGCAGAGACACTGCCAGCTGGTTCCAAGACGGGCCCACTGCTGGCCAAGCCTGGGCCAATTGGAAATGGTGGTAACACCTCTGTGATAAGATATTTAAGAACCAAAAAATAAAATTAATATGCAAATACCATTGTGGCCAGAGAAGAGTGGAGTGAAAACATGTGAGAGGAACAACTATGCAGACACCAAGGTCAGTGGAGGGTACCCCAATAGCTACTGGCCTCCAAATGTCTTTGTGCCACTAATTGCGGTTTGCAGTACCAGTCTTTGTCTTGAAGATAAAAGACAAGGGGAAAAAGAAATGAAAAAAAAATCAACTTGTATTTAGTAGTTTCATTTCTTGCTTTAAACTTTTTTTCTCAAGTCATGTATGCATGCAGATTTTTCTTCTTCTGTCTCATTCTACCACAGTGTAGTCTAGTTTCTCAGACAGTACTTCTAATCTGTTCTCATTCTGTTTTTCAGCCTACTGTGGATCTTCTATTAGAATTTATCCCTCTGTGACACCTTTAGTCCCCTTTACAATATGATCTCAAATTAGAAATTACAAGAGAATCCCAAATATACATTTCAAAATAATGTATTGACCTACTAGATTTAGGTTGGTTAGAGAGCTTTCAAAATTGCCTTCATTTTTTTTGTCTGATTTTATATGACTTTTTTTTCCCTGTAGCTTCTTTTACTTTTTGAAGGCATTATGGTTTGAAGTTTTAGGAATGTCTCCTAATGAGATTACCATTATTCACTTAACACTAGTGCATTAAAGATACCTAATTATCCTGGATAACAAAGGTTAAAACAGAAAGTTGAGCAAAAATAAAACTAATTATTCAGCTGCTTTTTTATTATCTTGCATTGCAGTAGCACCATTTGCAAAGCAATGAGACAGATCTCTTGCCTGGACTACCTGTAATGCTGCTGCTCACTTGTCTCAGTGAGCAATGGTTAAAAACAATGCTTTGATCTGAGGAATCTTCAGTGAAGTAAGATGCTAACTAATGCACAGTAAGAAAGGAGACTGTGAGGGAGAGATCTCTGGCTTCTCTGTTAAACTCTTAAAACCAAGTGACCCTAAAACTGGGGTCGGTTTTAAAACCTTATTTGTCAGAACCAGAACATTATCAAATCTTAAGGAGCCAGTTTCCCTTAAAAATGATCATACTTCAGATTTTAAAAACTCACCGTATTATCTGACAAAGCATATCAATGAAATAATCTATGAGTCTTTGCTTGCTTTGTTGAGCAAGCTAGCCTGCACCAGAATGAAAGAGTTTATCATGAAAAGCAATGGTTTTACATTTTCCTCGTGTAAGGTGCAGTGTTCTTTTACTTCTGCCCCACTCCTGATGACTCTACAAAAAGAAATAGCATTGGGATTCAGTGTTCTTTCACTTCTAATCTAGGTATGATGAGAAGGGAACCGAAGTCTACAGAACAATTGCAAAAATATCATGGGTACCATGGTTGTTGGTTTCTTTTTATCTCTAGCAATAAAAGAAGCAGGCTTTTGGGATAAAGAAAGGATTTGGAAGACAAAACAAATTAGAGGGTACCTAAAATTAATTTGAGATGTCCATTTGTAGATTTATTAATGAGATAGATTATAACTAGTAGAGACCAAGTCAATACAGTCAATGAAGTCTTCAAGAGTATTGAATCAGTCTAATACAGAAATGTAGAACTTGATTCAGTTGCGTACACAGAGGTGTTTAATGTAATTTGAGTTGAGCTGGGGAATTGCCTCTGCCACCCATCTACCATTACAGAAGGTAACCAGTCACCCACTGCTGGACCTTTGCAGATTTCTCAAATATCCTAGGGTGTCTCAAATGTCATTAAAGGCTTATATTTAAATGGAATAAGTAGTGAACAATTGGCTATTGTAGTCTCTTTTCACTGACTATAATAGAAGCTCAGATTTCTAACTCATACAAAGACTTTAACTTGAAGACAACTAAAAGCAATACCTTAATTTTAAATATAACCACACTTGCAGTTCATGTGGGTGAACAGTGGTACGCCTATGCTAATACTAGTTTTCTCTTCTCTCCCTCAGTTAATGGATGTATAGTACAAGGATAATGTTGCTACTGTACACTGTTTTGGATCATGTTTACAACAATTCATGCAGCAATTCATAAATCTCCCACTTCCCAAAATTTAGCAGAAGAAAAGGTGTTATACATATGCAATTAAAGTTTTGTCTCACAAAATGTTTTTCACTCCTGCATACTATGATTTATATAAGTCTCTATATAAGCTCTCCTTATTTTCCTGATTTCCAGTCAAAGCTCTCTGTTCAGCCAGTCCAGTCGTCTCCACCTTTCAGCACATGGGCATGGCCTGCTCCTCTGCCTTTAAGATTTCCTTCTGAAAGCATATCCAGCCTTTCTGTTCTCTTTTGACCTTCAGGACTGCCTCCCAAGGGACTCTCTCAACCAGTGTCCTCAACAGGACAAAGCCTGTCCTCTGGAAATCCAAAGCAGCAGTTCTACTGGTTCCCTCCTTACTTCTCCAAGAGTCCGAAACTATCGTTTCGTTATTACTGTGCCCAGGATGGCCTCCAGCCATCACATCACCCACCAGTCCTTCTCTGTACCTTGACATTGTTCTTTACATTGGAACTTTGTATAGCACTCAAGATAATGGGTTTTGATGGATTTCTTGCTCAGATAAGACTCGAAATCAGTGAAAATAACCTGAATTATATCAACCTGTGTTCATTTAGCCTTTGGCATCATGATAATAGTTTGTTTCAGCATTTGTCTACAGTATGATATGGCTTGATATAATGGATATAACAAATTATGTAGGGCAGAATTAATCTACCTACTTTTACTCATCACAGCAAAATATTTTAGAAAGCATGTTTTCTTCAAACGACTGTGTTAAGCAATTAGTGTCTAGAGAACTGATATTGCCAAAATGTAGATGAGTTTGCATGAGGAAATCAGAATTCTCCAGTCACCATGACAGAGATTTTTAATTTGTTCAGAAACATTAATTACCTTTCTAATATTTGGTAAATGATTTCACAAATAACAAAAACCTTAAAGGGAAAATTTGATTAAAGTCTTAATAAAAAAGCATAAGAAACTCCTGTTGATTTTCTTAGCATTATGCAAATGGTAACTTTTGCCACATTAGAATTACAGAAATAAAGAGAAGATTCACTGAACCTGATTGAGACATATAAATCAGACATGATATACCAGTTATTGACATCTAAGATGGGTTCTTAGGGATGGAACTTGCTTATCTTCAGGATGAGTGCAATGTGGATGTTTGTGCCCAAGACAGTCTTCTAGCTTACTTGTGTAGAAGTCTGAGAGTTGTTAAGATTTTGAAATAGCCATATGTAGAACTGCATTTATCCTATTAATAGTAGACTGTAGGAATTCCATTGATTCTGGGAATCCCTATTACTTTCACTTGACCTTGAAGATCTTTCTGTTTAGCTCAGATGTAGACCTCTGAATTGTAGGCATCTAAATTCTACATACAGAAATGGAGAGTTGGCTCTATTTAGGAAAATGCCTAAATTTTTATAAAACACATGAAAAAAGTTTGTAGATTCTGAAGATTCCAAAGAGAGTTTTGTGCCTAACATTATATTATAATAGATTGTCTAAATATGTTATCAGAAGATAAGGCTATGATATAGTCTCTCAGCTAGTCACACCTTTCTACATATAAGAAATAAAAAAAACCCAAACATATAGGGTATTAAAACAAGCTAACAAAATAATAGCAACAACAGCAATAAACCAACAACACCCCCCCAAAAAACAAACAAACAAAAAAAACCCAACAAAAAACCCCCCACCAAAAGTCCACAAAAGCTAAACAACTAAACCTCCAACTCCAATAAAACAAACAAACAAAAAGGAGACTACTTTAGATGTAAGTATTAGACATCTGAATTTGATTGTAAGAGTGAGTATTCATAGGCCATTATTTCATCCTATTTGCTGACAGAAGCAATTTCACCCTTTCAGGAAATCTCAATGACACACAGCTCATGAATGGTGCCGAATAAGGACATTTAAATAGGAATATTTTCCATGTGAGACTGTCATATCAACTGCTCTTTATAGGCATCACAGCCGCGTGATTTCTGCTTTAGAGGCAAAAGAGAGAGAATTTGGAAATCCTCATAAGTAATCTAAAAGTATTGCTGAGTTGTATTGCAGAGCCACATGATAGTGTGGCAAGATCATAGTAAGGTAAAATAAACAAAAACTGTTGTTTTACAAATTTACAGCAAGAAAAATGTGATACCTCTTTTCAGTAGTTATAACAATCCTCACTCTCAGCCACTGGGTATTCTCCTGGAAACTTGTCCCAAACTTCACTCCAAACTGCATAACAGAGATGCTATTTGCTGTGTTTGGAAATCTATGTTTTTTCCTATGAAATTATTTTAAAAGTCAGCAGTAGCAACAGCTATTCTTCTCTGAAATAAGATAATATTCAAACATGAATACAGAAAAAAGATGATGTTATTTAGGAATGTTACAGAGAGAAAGACACAGGAATTTATTTTTTTTTTGTTCTAAAGGAAACAGTACTCAGTGCTTTATCATTTTCACTACTTCTGTGTGAGTTTCCTGTGGACTGCTGCTTCCCTTATTTTTTTATTACAGAAATACTAACCAAACAATAACATGACAGCACGTTGGAGGAGGACAGAGAAGAATGAAAGTGATAATTTTTTATCACTTTCAGTGAATGATTAAAAAAAGGCAAAATTTAATCAGATTTACTTACTTTTACTGAAGGCAGTTTTTCTTATATTATTACCATTATTAATAACACTTTTTTTTTAATTTGCTTGCTTTTCTGTAACATTCAGAAGTGTTTTGTGGATTCATTCTTGGTGCGATATATCTGTGGAATATTTGTCTCAGTATAGGAAACTATAGGTGACCAAGTAAACTCTACAAGTCATCTCTAAGTTTTACATCAGATGAATTTCAGCCTCAGCTTCTGGTTTCTCTAGTTTTTAACAGGAATGGAACATTTATTGAACTGGATGGCTTTGAAAAATATAATTCTGCTGCTTTTCTACAATCCTCCTATACTCACCATTTTTCATCAGATATGTAACCTGTTTTACTACATCTAAGGTTTCATTTGCAGCATCTAAACTACTAGAATCCAAGCCACAGTCTCCTAGGTAAAAATTAACATTGTTTACTCTTGACCTTTAAGAAGCTCTCGTGTCTATGGGGTAGAAATAAAACCAGGATACTTATAGCCCATTTATTCTATAAATTTTTCCTGCCTTTGTGTTCAGACCATTTCAGGCTACCATGTGAAAAGATAGTGATGAACGGGGAGAGTAAAGTTCCCTGATCCTTATTTTATTTTGCACATTCTCTAACGATAAATCTCCCAAATTTACCTTTAGCTACTGTCATATCTTCTGCGGGACACATCATTATATTTCCCTTTCAAGTTCATACTGAACATCATGTAAAACTCACTTTGAATATCCACATATCTCATGTGCAATACAAGTAATTTTTCTTTGCAGCAAAACTAGTAGCTGCATCTTCAGAGACTAGAAAATGAAACTTAATAATCATAGCGTCTGTGCTACCTTCATGTTGCTGACTCATCAGCTGGCATTATCCAGTAGTGAGTGCTGTGGGAGTTAAAATATAAATGGGAGGGGAAATAATAGAAGATAGCAGAGTAAAATGCAAATTGAAGACTGTATTTTATGGGAAGTAATTTCATAGGACAGAAAATGGCAGTGTGCTCTAAATCTGTAATAACAACTTTAAAGCCATATGCTGCGCTGAATCTGGACCTTTCACATCTTGCATTAGGGCTGAAATTTGAGATACTGAAAGCTTGAAGACTTTCCTTCTTAAAAAGTCAATATATTTCCTTATATTGTAATCATATTATCAAGGCTCACAAAGGGCTGAGTTAGTGGGATCCTTCTGGAGTACAGGGACATATATATTTTTTGATCGCTGCCTGTAGTTCCTAAATAGTCAGTAAGACTCTCTAAAACTCTTTTTCTATTGTCTATGACCAGAAAACATGTAGAGAGTAAGATCTCTTAATAAAATCATAAAGTTATGAACAAATAAATCCATGTCACTGAAAAAAACAGAAAAAAACCCCAATAACCCAACCAAGAAAACCAAACAAGCAAACAAACAAGCAAAATCACCATAAAGAAAAGGAGTTTAAAAAGAAAGAGAGACACAATGTGAAACAATCTGGGTCCCTGTCGGAGAGCACTGTCTCAAAGGCTGCCAAAACAACCAGGATGAACAGTTTCAAGCAAGTGAACAACACCAGAAACTGACAGCTACCTCAGAACTCAGAAGCTCATGTTTTAAAGGATGTTTTGTAGCATAGATAGTGATTTATTGTATTAGATAGATTCCCCTTGTATTTGTATGCTGTATTCTGATTCGTGGTGGTTACCCGGTTACCGGTTCCTATTGGTTACGTATTCCCTATTTTTTCGTTGG
>WBMV01005164.1:783368-879963 GCA_013396655.1 Campylorhamphus procurvoides | reverse complement strand
ACCACCACCACCAAAAAACCACCAACACACAACCCGCCCCCACCCCCCTCCCCCCCAAAAAACCCCAAACCACCAAACACAAAACAAAAGAAAAAAATGCCGCAATAAAACAGTCCATTTCTTATTTTATAAATTCATGGACATATAAAAAATTAGGCAAGAATTGGCAAAGCAGAGAAAAAGTGCTTGAATGGAGCTTTTTAAATGTTTTGTCTCAAAGGGCAATTCCATGTTAATTAGAGACATTCATAAGAAAAAATAGAATTAGTGGTATTAAGCATAATACAGTCTTTTTAAATGTCTTATGCTTGTTTTAATTAGAATTCATGTTCCTAAGAGGGAAAAAAAGAATATTCTTGTGAAGCCTATGAAGCAAAGCCCTCATGATCAAATTGAACCATGAGAATTTTATATATCCCTTGAGCATTTAGAAATCAAGAAGCATTTTAACAACAAAATAAAGTGAAAGGAGTCTAAGCAGTGACAGACAACGAAACCATATGCTCACCATAGTAAGAATAACTCAGGCAGAGTATTTCCTGCCAATGACTTACCCATTCTCTCATTTGCAATGATGAGCTTGGTGGGGAAAAGAAACTGAGTAACATCCAAACTAACAGATGCCTCTTAAGAATATATGCTCACCAGATCTGTAGTTCAGAGCACAGTAATCCCTCTGCACCACAAGCAAATATGGCACCTAATTCCTTTTCATTGCATGGATACAAGTAGCACAACAAGTAAATAATTTTTTTTCCATCACTAATCCATAATTCTCTTCAAAATTACATATCATTGGTATTCCAGCTTTAAAAAGAGGAAGGTTTAGTTTCTTTTGGTCTGCAAATTACCTTTTAAAGATAGTTCTTTATTTATATACTGCCTTCCTACTGGAAAACATACCATAACCATTGCTGCCATAAAATAGGTCTAGCTGGTGCAAATGATATTAAACCCAAGTTTTTTATTTTTAAAGAAGCAGAGCTTTCTAAATTGATACTTAGGCTCCTGAAAAAGTATTCTGACTTTCCAAAATATTAAGAACTAAAATCAAAGTTATTACTTAAGAAGTTAGTATTATGGACAATGTGGTTCAGATAGCAGATGTACATATGAGTTTTAATAGAAAGTCTATGTTAGAGAGGTTTATAGCAGATTTATAATCCTTTTGAAGTAGAAAAATAGGTTTCTCTACCAAGAAGGTAGAGTGTTTTCTAATGGTCAGATCAATTCCAGGTGGAGAAAAAGTGTAAACATCATGACAGTTTAAGAGTATATAGGTATATGTATATGTGTGTGTGTGTGTGTATGACGTATATATATGTCATACATATATATATATATATAGGGTGCAGGAACAGCCTCATTTGAGTTAAACAATCTGTCACATGGCTGGAATACTGAATTTTACATATAAAGTGAATAAAAGAAGAAAGAATTTAAGTCTTTAGGAGCCACTTACATATATTTTATCACAGAAATTTGATATCTGTTTTGATTTTAAAATCGCTAAGAATGAAAAGTTATAATAAATACAATTTTACAGTAGAAAACCCTTAGCAGGATAAACTACAATGCAAATTACAATGAAAAATCCATTCAGCTATGCTTATCCTTTAATGCAGGTATCTAAATTCTTTTAACAGTACTGAAAGTGTTGTACATATGTAACTGGGAGAATTCATTTTTTTATTTTCCCCCTTTATTGTACCCTTTATTTTTACTTACCTGAGAAATAGGATTTTGCTTTGGTTCATAAACCAAAAGCTGGGACAAGTCATTATCAAATTTCCTTTATACTGATGCTGAATTCATTCAACTATGATACATGATCAAGCGTGTACTTTTTAAAATAGTCTTCCATATTTTATGTCACAGCAACTATGACTTTGTTTCAAGTGGTAATTAATAGGAGTTCCTGTTAGACACCAGCCATATTTTGAATGCAGAAAGAGAAAATCTGTAAATTGTCTTGTCAAGACTCATAAATCATCTGCCATCCAAAGTGTGTAGCTCATGTGCACTGTTCTCTCGTGGTGCTTTGAAAGAGACTCCATGCATCCTTAAAAACAAACAAACAAACAAACAAACAGACAAACAAAAAAACCCCAAACCATAGCATTCATTTATAGAGTACATGAAAATTACTTGATGAAGTAATGGAAAATGAAAAATCGGGCATGGGCAAGGGAAACTGCAGCTGACTGAACTGATTGGCAGTGTCAGGTTTAGCACCAATGTATCACTTCAGGAACACAAGAGAATTTTCACTGATTTTCCTATGAACTTTGTCACCATTCAACCTCTGTGTTTAACATATACCTAATTATGTTTGTATGTGGCTACTTTAATTCTACTCCAAGACCGCAGCTCTGACAGGCAGAAATTATTGGAATGTGCTAAGGATATAATCATTTATTTTGGAGGAAACGCTTTACCACAAACTTTGAAGGACATAACATAACTCATTGCACCTATTATCAGCCTGTGCTGGATGTTTTTTATTAGAGGAGAACTTTCAAGGTAAAGTTGTCCTTAACTGGGCTTCAGTAATGAGAAAAGCGGAGTTAAGACTGAATGGCAATCATGAAAAGCGTTGCTACTGAGTGCGAAAACTCAATTTACATTTTGATCATTTCATACTATTCTAATTTCAATATAAAGCTCCATCATATAAAAATATTAGCACAGTATTTACTCTGTGCGTGGCACCTGGCTGCAGGAAAGACAGTGAAGAGCAAGGGCTTAGGGGAATATTTTGCCACAAAAACTCTCTTGGCATTTGCTTTTTATCTCAGACCAATGAAAATGTGAATTAACAACACTTTTATAAATCATTGCATAATATTGTAAAACAAAAACTAATTCACAGTAAAAGAACAACAAAATGCCAGAGAGGCACATCAGACCTATTCCTTTAGGAAATGAATCTTGTGTCTGTTGTTTGTGCATGTGTCCATTGTTACGACATCATCTATCCTCTCTTGGCATTCCCTTGCCAGCAGCAGGGAGTGCCTGAGCCAAAGGATGAAATCAGATGCAAATATCAAAGAAACGACAGATTTGCTGTTCTACTGAAAAATCTGCTGAACTTGCGTAGGGCTGCTCAACAGGAACATCCTATAGTCACAATCATATAATTTACTTTTTCCTTCTCCCAAGTTCACCCTGCTTACCACCTTCATTCCCTTCCAAATAACAGCTAACCTCTATTTCACTTTTCCCAATTTGCCTCAGGTTTGTTGACTTTATATCACAATTTGATATTTATCATATAGTTGCTCATGTTCATGCTAAAAAAAAAAAAAGGATAAAATAGCTTCACAGATTTTGTGAATGCATTCAGTGAACGTGCTTAGGACAAGAACTAATAAACACCTGGTCCTCAGGCACACAACTGCTATTACAGGTTACCTTCCAAAGAACTGAGTGCAGCTGGGCTGCCTCAACACATGGCAAATGATGTGATTTGTGGGAGGAAGTAGCAATGAAGTGGAAAAGGCACTTGGCTTGAAAGCCTGTTGTTGATATTGAGCACATGGTGCTGAGCTGACTGGGCCAGGGGAAGACTACAGCTGGCAGAAGGAAAGTTGCAGACTCCACTTGCTCACCATTCCCACTGAGGGAGGTTGTCTTTAGAGAAGACTCACATTCCCTTCTGTGTGCTATCCAGAAGAGGCTTGAGAAAGACGTGGTCATACAGATAAGACTGCAATGATATTTTCTCTTGGTCTCAACAGGAATACATATTCAGGGTAATTTTATTTATAGAGTTGCTGCAGACAACTTGTTATGTATCACATAGTTTCAGCTCTTCTGTACTTAAATATTTAGTAGTGTGCTGTACTATAAAACTTTTCTGCTCTTAAGAGAAAGATATAGGGAACTCCAGAGAGAGATTCATCCTATTCTAAAGTGGGTTTCTGAAATCATATTCTCTCAAAAGGGAGCTTTAGGTCAGATGCTTATTTACTTAGCTAAGTTTGTTACCTTACCCAAACAATGTTTTCTTTACATCAGTGCAACTGTGCTTATACCAGAACTTCATATTCTGACTAAGGCTAAGACATTCATTATTTTAGTAAGATTAGATTTAGCTGCTTTCCTCACACTACATAGACAGTCATATTTCATGAATGATAGCATTATAGCCTTCAATTCAGATTGGCTGGTTTTATAGCTATGTTATTCGTATTAAAAACTGATTGTCCCACTCTGCTCTGCACTGGGGCAGCCTCATCTTGAATATTGTGTGCAGTTTTGGGCACTGCAATACAAGAAAGATATTAAGCTATTAGTGCCCAAAGGAGGGCAATGAAGATGGTGAAGGGCCTTGAGGGGAAGTGTATGAGGAGTGGCTGAGGGCACTTGGACTGTTCAGCTGGAGAAGAGGAGACTGAGGGGAGACCTCATTGCAGTTACAACTACCTTGTGAGGGGAAGAGGAGGGGCAGGCACTGATCTCTTCTCTGTGGTGACCAGTGGCAGGACCTGAGGGAATGTCCTGAAGTTGTGTCAGAGGGGGTTTCAGTTGGATATTAGAAAGAGGTTCTTCCACCAGAGGGTGGTTGGGCACTGGAACAGGCTCCCTAAGGCAGTGATCACAGCACCAAGCCTGACAGAGTTCAAGAAGTGTTTGGACAATATTCTCAGGCACATGGTATGACTCTCAGGGATGGTCCTATGCAGGGCTAAGGGTTGGACTTGGTGATCCTTGTGGGTCCCTTCCAACTTGGCATACTCTGTGATTTTGTGAAAATACATCTTAATGCTAACTAACAACAATGGATTAAATCATCATCACTCAGTGGTTTGGAGTTGTCACAGATCAGCAGGACTTGTAGATTTAGCTTATCTGTGGAAAAGATTCCATTGGAAAGGAACATTGGGAACACCTGGATTACAATTGAATTTACAACATCGTGTTGTACCTGAGTGTTGAAAGCTTGAAGTATTTAGGTGTTTTGGTTTGGTTTTTGTTTTTTCTTTCTAAGATCTTGTTTTGTCTTGTGTGTTCCCTCCCTTCTGTTTGCATTATTTCCTAATTATTATTTAATATATTTTCATTACTGTGATGGAAATTCTAATTCACTGTGATGAAAAAAACTCTGCCAATTTTGTTTAACCTATATTTAAACAAAAAGTACATTTAAATATCTTGTCATTTTTCATAACACATGAGTTTTCTATATTTTAGTTGAGACACAATTAAGAAATCAATACTATCTCCTTATATTCATTTGCAACTGGTGTTTATTATTTTTTTCTGAGATGCAGAGGATAATGTAAGAGGACATAAGTTGTCATTACTGATTCTAGTTCCTGAATTCTTTGACTAGAAACACATAAATACTAATATGTTTTTCAAAGTAGCAGCAACTAATTTTTAATTATGTTGATAACATAATAATAAATTTTCCTACATTATATTCACTTATTGTCATTAGATGGTATTACTGGTCATGTTATTATCAGTACTTATTTTGGAATAATAAGAATATGTAAGAATAATTGCAATCTTCAGCTGGGGTGATTGACCTTTGTAAGCCCTGTGTTATGTTAGGTATAAGTGTGATAAATTAATTGCATCAGATTTCTTTTTTCTTGAAAAGTCTGTCCTAGAATCTGATATTTGAAGTGGCTACAAATAGTGCTGTCAAAGGTGTATCTCATTTCTGCAGAGGCATTTTTTCAGACACAAAAGTGTGATGAAACAGCATGTGTTTTCCAAAATAAGATCTTTTCACTTGTTTTTTAGTTACCTTAACTGAAGATTTAGGGAGTCAAATAATTGAATGATCATGGTATGAGGAAAAGGCGTGTAAGTTTTTTCTTCCATGCTGTACTGTAACAATCAACTTTGTTTTGAGTGCACATAGCATTGCGTGCAATTCATATTATAAATATAATACTGTTATTATTTTTTACACTCCAGATTTGGAGTTTACTGCAACATGACAGTAAGACGACAGAGAAAATAGTCCCATGATATTTTTATTGCTGCTGCACCTAAGAACTCTAGTTATAAATAAGGATCTATCAACAGAGACTGAATCTGTCTTGACTTAATCTTATCTAACTTCAGGTGCTTAAATGAGGCTCTAAATTAGTAGTGTAGAACTGATGTTTTAGAGTCCACCTAACAGAAAGCAATAGATGTCAATGTAACTCTGCGCATCTAAGATCTACTTGAATTTTCAGATCCATCTGAGTAGTCTGTGTAAAACTCTATGAACTACATATATATGCACTTGCAGGGTTATTAATCTTATGTCAAACATCAATAGTCCATGAATGTTCCATTTTATGTAGGGATTTTGGTCTTGAGAAAAATTCTTTTGATCATTTGGCTGGGTTGATGCAACCTTCTCTGTACAGACACTTTTATTCTGATTTTATTGACATGGGTAATGACTTTTCTTAATCAAAATCAATATTAGGCATCCTTTAGCAAAATGGACAGTTACCATACCTGTGGTTTTGCACTGAATACAATCTGGAAATACAAAGCAAGCCATTCTTTTTTTTTAGATAAGTATAGACTGTAAATTTACAGTTTCAGAAAACTTGGCACAAAAAGCAAAATGTTTTTAAGTTGTATTTGCATGGGCAGGTTTAGGTGGCATGTAGGCTACAGGGGCAGTCTCTGTGAGAAGCTGATGGAAGCTTCCCCTGTGTTCAACAGAGCCAATGCCAGCCAGCCAACTGGCCAAGATGAAGCCCACCAGCAAAGGTGGTAGCACCTCTGTGGTAATATAATTGAGAAGGGAAAAAAAAAGGCAGTGCAATGGCAACAACAGTTGCAGCTACAAAAGAGAGGAGTGAAAAGATATGAATGAGCGAGAAACAACCCTGAAGAGACCAAGGTCAGTGAAGAAGGAGGCGGAGGAGATGCTCCAGGTGTTGGAGCAGAGATTCCCCTGCAGGCTGTGGTACAGACCATGGTGAGGCAGCTATGCCTCTGCAGCCCATGGAGGACGCCATACAAGAGCAGGTGGATGCCTGTGAGAAGCTCACACTGGTGCAGGTTCAAGGTAAGAGCTGTGGACCTATGGAGAGAGGAGCCCTTGCTGCTGCAGGTTTTCTGCAGGACCGGTGACCCCATGAGGGACCCACACTGGAATGGTTTGTGAAGAACTGTAGTCCAAGGACAGGATTCACATAGAAGTTCACGGAAGACTGTCTCAGTGGGAGGGGTCCCACCCTGCAGCAGGGAGTTTAAGGAGTCTTTCCCTTGAGATGAAGGAGCAGCAGAGACAACATGTGATGAACTGACCACAGACTAGATTCCCCATCCTCCTGCACCACTGAGGGGAGGACGTGGAGAAATCACGAGTGAAGCTGAGTCCGGGAAGAAGGGAGAGGTGGGGTGAAAATGTTTTAGTTATTTTTCATTGCACTACTCTGATTTGATTGGCAATAAATTACACTAATTTCCTCATGCTGAGTCTATTTTGCCCACAATGGAAATTGGTGAGGGATCTGTACCTGTCCAAATCTCAGCCCACAAACCTTTCATCATATTTTTTCTCCTCTGTACGGCTGTGGAGGAGAGCAATGGAGTGGCTTTGATGGGTGCCTGGCATTCAGACATGGTCAAACCAACAGCTCCCCTGCACAAACCTGTGGATTCCTGTTTTCCTGTGACTGTTGAGGATGAAAGGTAGACCCAGGGTACTCCATTAAAACAAAGATGTAATTGTAATTTTTCCTCTATAATGGGAGGTGTATAGGTGGCAAAAAACCCCAACCAACCAAAAAAAAAAACCACAACACCCAAAAAGTGCTAATAAACCAAAGATGAACCAACACAACCAAAATCCAGTATTACCCTATCACCTTTCTTTATCTATTTCCCTCTTTATATTTCTGTTTAAGCTTTCTTTTTTTAAGCTTCACTAAGCTTTTTCACACCTTCTATATTAAAAGAGGGAGAGATTGACCTATGCCTGAAACCCCCAAATTAATTCATGCATGACCTTGAGTTTAAATGCAAAAGAACCCCAGGAGCAAATTCCTAACAATTCCTCTGAGTATTATTGTGTATTGCATGCTGAGATATTTGTGCTTCCATAGGTATAGGTGGTTCTGTTCAAATCTGAAATGATCAATAGAATATTTGTTTTAATTTTAGTTTTTTATTTTCTTTAATTAACTAAAAGGATTTTAAAAACATTAATAAAGGTAAATTTTGGTACCTTTAACATCTAATTATATTTGTACACAATCTTATAGGTTCTTCTACATCTGCTGAGGCACAATTAATCCTATCCATTCAAGATAAGGGACTTTTTAAAAAAAAATAAAGTCTGACTGCTGCACAGCAACTTCATTTAAAAATTCTTTACATTTTCCCACTTCTTTATTCTTCAGTTATTATGAGTTGTGGTTCACAGACTCTGTTTATCTAAAGATATGTTTAATTCCTGAAGCCTTAGCTTGTTAATGGACTTTTAATAAGTCCTTATTGCTTTTCCACTTAAAATTCACTGTGATTATGAAAAGTTTCACCTGTTTCTTTACATGTTACATTTTGTCTAATAACAGACTTAGAGAAGAGATTGGAGAATTGATCCATTAACTTTCTCACTTTTTTTCCCCCTAGCTTACTACTGATAAAGGCATTAGTAAGTTATTGTTCCTGCACACAGCCTTGTTGGGAAAGGTTTGTTTATTCTTCTGGGTTGGTTCAATTAAGGTATTAAGTCAAGCACTGAATGTAAAGTAAAAATTTCAGTCTTTATTTTCTGAAAAAGGACAACTAGTGACTTCTCGTATGAAACACTACCAGTATGCTTTTAATTTTCAGCCTCAGTGAAATTGTTGAGGCTAAGACTGTTGTTTCTGTAGTTACAATTGACAATGTTAGGACATGACCTGTAGGATTTAAAAGTTTTTTTACACAGAATAACAGGAATATTTTCTAATGACTACGTACTGTATTGACAATTTGTTGTGGTTTTTGTTGTTTTGTTTCTTTATTGATATGAACTAATAAAATCTGAGTGGCTGGTGTCAGTTGTATCCTTATAGGTCAATATATTGCATACATGTGGTAGGTGGCTTAATTGTTTAAAATCAAGAGTTTTGGAGACTGTATACTTAAGAAAAATGCCAGCTGATTAAGAACATAAGATTTTTAAACTACAGGGCACTTATACATGGCAAGTGGTACTTTAACAGCTATTTTTCTCTTTTTCTCTCATTATTATTTGTGGAGGAATTTTTCTTCTTTCCCTGAGACATATTTGTCCAAAGAAAAAGCATTTTCTTTCATAGTCTTTATGAGTATGCTTTTTGAATGTGAAGATTTCTGAATCAATACAGTGCCTGATACTGTGGCTTCCAATAGCCAGTGGAAACGCCATATGAAGTTTGTTTAATCATTTCTGGTCCTCAGGCAACGTTCTTACCTCTTTCAACCCCTGTATGAGAGGCATTCCTCTCAAAGGACACAATCTATCTAGCTGTCTGGGTTGTCCAGAGAGGTGGTAGATGTCCCATCCATGAAAACATTCAAGATCAGGTTGGAGGGGCCTGGTCAAATTCATCTGGTTGAAGATGTCACTGCTCATTGCAGTGGGAGTTGGAGTAGATGACATTTAAACTTCACTTCCAAACCAAAATATTCCGCAATTTCTAGTGGGTGTTCTGCATCAACACTGAACAGACCTAATAATACACATTATAACATCACATTATGCTATTTTATTTCTACCTCGCTTTATGTCTTTTTCACAAATAAACTAATTTCTGTGAATGCTTTAGTGGTATGTAGTTGAAATCTTCTGGTTCGTGGATTTAAATCCAGTGATGTCACCCTTACTGAGGACAAAACAATTATTTTAAAATGTGATTTGTTACTTAGACAACCTCTGCTTACATCTTGGGCCAGTTCTCTTAATCTCATGTTGCAAGTATTTTAGGCATTACCTATATAATAGTAGATGACTTTTTCCTTCTAAAGTCCATCCAATGGTTTTTCAAAAGGGAGTAAAAATGCAAGTACTGAAGAGTAAACAGGGAAAAAGTTTTTTGAAAGGATCTTCAGCTGATATCAAGAATAGAAAAATATCAGTCTTTGACGATGATTAATAAAAGTCTAAAAATTGTTTTGTTATTCACACCAGTTTACTGTCTCAGTATTTTCAACATTTCTATACAGAGACCTGAATAAAAATCATTATTGTAATCCATCCGTGCTACCCCAGAGGTTTCTCTTTATGGATTTGACAGGTTTTTATAACTAGCTTGTCAATCAGAATCTGAACCTTGTTACCTCTTCTTTTATGTTTGCATCTCACAGGAAATATCTTTGACTAAATGAGTTGCTGCAGTTATGCTCTGAAATGAACAGTGTTAATAGATTCCTCATGTTGGTTAAACATAAGACAGACTTAGCATTGCCCTGAAATGGAGCATTCATTGATATAGTTCTGACAAATTCACTAGGAGCTGTGCTGGACTTGGTAAGGATGCCATCTGGTCTTTGCATTTGTTACTTTTTGTTTCTTTTCAAACGTTGATGTTGAAAGCATAATATATTGTCATAAGTTCAGTGCCCTTCTATGTAAGCTCTTTTTCTTCCTGGAGTTTGACAATCTCTTTTAGAAAGAGTTGCTGTACCTTTACCTACCTTCCAAGGACAGCCTTGATAAATATTACTTTTCCCCTCTCTAACTTAACATCCTCTTCTACTTTCTCTGAAAACAATAAATATTCCTTCTTAGTTTTATGTGACTGTTTTAAGATGATGTACTGGTTTGGGCTTAGCCAGAGTTAATTTTTTTCATGGTGTGAGGGTCTGGTTTGTATTTGTTCTCATAACAGTGCTGATAACACAGGGATATTTTAGTTATTGCTGCGCAGTTCTTACACAAAGTCAAGGCCCTTTCTGCTTCTTACACTACCAGTGAGGAGGCTGAGGTTGCACAAGGAGTTGGAAGGGAATTCAGCTGGGACAGCTGGCTCTGGCTGATCCAAGGGGTATTCCAGACCATATGGCATCATGATCAGTAATAAAAGCTGGGGGAAGAAGGAGGAATGTTCTCAGTCACAGTGCTCACCATGCTTGATGATGGAGCCCTGCATTTCTCGAGATGGCTGAACACTGCCCTTAGGAAATGGCAAAGAAATTCCTTGTTTTGCTATGCTTGTGTGTGTAACTTTTGCATTAAGTATTAGCACTGTCTTTATCTCAGTCTGTGACTTTTGTCACTTTTACTCTTCTGATTCTCCTTGTTATTCCCATGGGTGGGGTAGTGCTGAGCAAATGGCTGCATGGTGCTTAGCTGCCAGCTGGAGTTAAGCTAGAAGAGGTGATTAACTCTGATACTTTTTGTGTATTTCTCCCAAGTTTTTGTTTATTTTCCTCTTATACTCTTTTTATAACTTTTGTGTCTGAAACCTTTCTTTTCTATCCATGGTATTTATTTTTAATGTTATTTTGTTATTCTATATTATAGATTAGAATTTTTTTCCTTAAAATTCAACAGATCATAATGCATCATGACTTTAATCAGATGCAAGGGGTTCCTCTATCTATATAATTATACCACATAGAGTTGATAGTTGGCACTACCTGACCAGTTCTTTGTGTCTTAAACTCACATAATTTCTTTATTTTAATGAAGAACATCATCATCTAATTTCTCCTCTTATATTTTCCCTGAGTTGTTCTAGAATCACTTTAATCTCTTCAATGATTTTGGGAAAAAAATCTGCTTTCTCATTTGAAAGTACTTATCCCTACACATTATGAGGTTGTTTTGAAAGAAAACTAGAGAGTCGCAGTCTGTGAACACTGCCATTGCCTGAGGCAGAATCTTCAGTGTAGAGTGATTGCTTGAGTTTTAATTTCCTTACTTTTCTTTTTCCTGAGTACATTGTTATATTTCTGGTTTCCTTTCTTTTGTCTGCATTGGTATCCCTTTATTTGCATAAATTCAGCTATAAAGCATAGGAATTGGCCTGTGTTAATCTTTTGATCAAACTAAGTTTGGAGAAAAAAACCCTTAGTTTTCATTTTCATCATCAAAATCTTCATGGTGGTACTTGTTATCTGTTCAAATACAGAGAACAAATGAAAAGACATTCTACCTTCCAATCCATCTGACTAATATTAATGATTATATTATGTTTCTAAGTGATCTATGTAGGGGTTCTATTGTACATCATAAGATGATCACTGAAAACATAGCAAGAAAAGAAGAATGAAAAACCAGACATATAAACACAAATGAAGCAAAAGCTAATGCTTCCAAGCTTAGGAAAAAATTATTATCTTGTATCACATGGAAAGGGAGGTTTCCAAAACACTTAGTGTGGGGAGGTTTCCTTGACCTTATTATTTAATTTGTCTGTTGGTGCCCCAGGGAAGCCAAGACCCTTGTGCCTGACCAGTCAGTCAGCACCCCAATATGAGGACCCTTAAACAAACAGTCCTGCTGGATTAGGGGGCAATTTGACTGCCCTTGTCAGGGAGCTAAGCCAACAGAGTAAGGGAGACACCTCAGTGGGTCTTCACACTTGGGTGTGTTAACTGCTGTTTGCTACTGCAGGGCCTGTGAAGGAATCATTCTAACAGTTTACAGAATTCCATTCTTTATTAATGTAAAATTGTGACAGTTTAAGGTTTAAAGATTGCCAGTGACTATATCTGACTGCAAAAATGTATTCAAAGCAATATACAGACAAGCTCTAAACCCCAGTAAAAGTATTCAGAGCACACACAATACAGTTCTTACCCAAAAGTGTCCCAGTATGGGAGAAGACAGGTTCAGTGCAGCAACCAATCTTAGCAGTTAGGATGGAGTCTTCCCTCACTTTCCCCCCATTCTCAACTTACCTTTATACTATTTATTTATGTTTAGGTAGAGCTTAAATGACTTTAGTCATAAACACCTTTGTTGCTGATTGGTGTAAAATTTGCTTTTTAAGGTACATTAAAAGAAATATAGAGCCTAGTAGGGGGTGGTCATACCTTGGAGGCAGGTAACTTTGGGATGGAGCTGTGTGTTAGCATTACAATTAGGCTTCAATGATCTAAGTTCATCTAAGGAGAGAGATCTCATCACAGTTGTTAGCTCAGCAGCAGGACATCTTCTCTTATCTCCCTTGGTTGACAGGTGCTATGTGGTTTTATCAACTGCAAAGTACCATTGAGTTCCATTCCCTGCAGGGATTTCTACAAAGCCTGGCCATGGTGCCTTCAATTTGCTCCACCCTCCATTCCATCCCTCTTTGAAGACGTATACTATTCTGTGGGGAATCATCATGGGGCATGCGAACTGCATACCATCCAGGGAGTAACAGCTGCATTTTACGCTATAAGTTCTGTACCTTTATAATTTCTGTTAGGATGTGAATATAACTTCTCAGTTTCCTCAAATTTTTATCCCCAACACCTTGTAAATGAAAACTACCAAGATGCACAGTATTGTTCTTAGATTTTTTTTCCTCAGAACCATTACTTTTCATTTAAAGATTTGAAAAGTAAGATATATTTGTAATATCATCCATTATATGTCTTTACAATGAAACATAAACTAAGAGACTGGTGATTTTAAAAAAATCATTACAAAAAATTCTAAAATAAAAATAATCCTTGTGAGTTCAATAGGGCTGTCCTTAAAACTAAGAATTTGAAGAATGAGTGGCTAAAGATCATATCTACTTATAATATCATGAGGATTGTAGGTATTAGGAAAGTTTGGTAAATGCGGCAATGAAGCTGACAGAGATGAGAGAATGAACAGTAAAAGGTAGAGCTGCTGTGGATCCTGAAGATAAAAGAAGGTTGGAACTTCTTTTTCATGAAGAAGAACCCATCAGGTGGAAGGCAGAAGACAGAGCAGGATCTGGGAGTGGACATACACAGGAAAGAAACAGAAGCATCCCAGGTGAGACTGGTCTGTGGGTCTGAATAGCAAAGTCTATGTTTCTATCACCAGTATAGATCAATATCTAAAGAGGGAGTATGGAGATCTTGGTGGATGAAACCGCACAGATTTGACCACATGTTTTAACTGAGGAGAGAAAAGTATCATATTTTCTGGTGGAAACAATGTAAGGACCCCAAAGGCTACACAGTGCTCATACAGGAACACTGGAGGTAGAGAAAGAGTGGTCAGTACAATAAACTGTTTCATGAAGCAGAGATCACCTTTTGATTATGCTAATATGTCATGCATAATATATTTGCCTATGGCAGGAGGCATAACACTATCACAGAATTAATTAAAATATCTATTTAAAATAAAATTAATTTGAATGAAAAGGCCTATGCTTACCTTATGTCAGTTAAAATAAAAAGACTTGCACATCCTCACAGTTACAGCCTAGTGATTTTATGGGAAATTCAAAATATATTAATTTCTTTCTCTCTATATATATGTTTGCTCTAAAAGTGCATCAGTATCACTTGTGGTACTATTTTCATCTTTTGCTACAACCTTTGTAACACCCCAGGCTCTTATCACAAGCTCATCAAAGGGGTTTTACAATAAAGATATACAAGCTCCAAAAATCTGCCTGATGAATTTATTAAAAGGGCCTTCAGTTCCTTTTATACCTTGAGAGACATCACATGGGAGAAGACACTACACATGTGTGTTGGTTTAGAGTAAACCAGCAGGAGAAATGGACCCACCACAAGAGAGATTTTAAGTCAGAGTTACAATTTAATGAAAGATATTACCATAAATTCACTAACACAAAAAGAAAGACTGCTTCCACCTCACCAGAACCCAACAGTATAACCCAGTGTCCCGGGGCACAAGCCCAAAGGGGTTTGTTAGCCCTGGTGCTGAGACTCATGTGGTTCCCCCAAGTCCTAAGCAAAAAGAAGTGAAGAACCTGTTGGTGCAGCTGATGGCTGTGGTCTAGTCAGGAGTGATGGTTGTAGTTTGGTTGAGAGTGGTGGTTTCCTCCTGTCGAGGTCCTGCTGCTCCTCTGGATCCGATGAGAGGGTCCTCAAGGCCTTCTGAGCCCCGTTTATGTACCCTCAGGGAGCACCCAGTCCCTCCCCCAGGCGGGGATTCACACAATGGTGATTAACTCTGTGAGTCATGGGGTATTGTTGAACTGTTGATGGCCCATTAGCACCCACGCCCCCTCAAGCCGGGTGTGAGGGTGCTAACAACTTCCTGGGCAGCTACTGCAAATGGTCCACTGTTCTTGGGGAATGAATAGAGGGTGTAGAATACACAGCTTTAATCACCCCCACACAGTGATAACTGGTCCCTCCTGCTGAACTAGGACAACATGTTTCGCAGGAGGTCAAATAACACATTTGACTGGCAAATTTTAGAAAATAATGAAACTTGGCCAAAGTTTAAAGGGCAACATTCAACCAAAATAAAGCATTTCACAAAGCATTGACTTAGCACATGATAAACCACACAATTTAGCAAAATTCAACCCATCCATCTTTAAGTTACCCAAATTTCACTAAAGGAGATTAGGAGAAGTAAAGCAAGAGAGGGGAAAAGAGAGAATTATAGTTACCACCCCTAGGTCCAGGCTGGGTCCAGCTACCAGAAATTCAGGAGATGGCAGGGACACAGCAACATGGAGACAATATGTCTTTGGTTTTATCCACTCTGGAACTTTGTAGCCAACCGCTCCTGCCCCCGCCCTTCCTCCAGGAGGGGCTTCTCATGTGCCAGCGGTTCTGAGGCTGGGTTTGGGACGCCAGGGGGTGTGGTGTGGGGCAGTGCTCCCTGGCTACTTCTGGCTGGCAGCTGCTCTGGGGCTGCCCAAGAAGGCTTGAAGGGATGGGGGTGTGGAACAGGGCACCACCTGACCTTTGTGAAATTCCACCTGTCCCTTACACACACAGAGACACACGCTTGAATTGTTCCAAAACAATAATTAGTATAATAATCCAGTGTCTCACAGACTGTAACTGAATGCCAATAAATCCGTACTTATGTGCTCATGCTACAAATAAATGTTAATATTCTACAAACATTTCTTTTAGTGTTCTACATTGTCTGTAAAACACAGATGACACACCAGGACTTGTTTTCCCACTAAAAATTTTAATCAGGATTAGAAAACCTTAGAGGCAAACAGATACCAGTTTCATTGATGATTTACCGGACTTTTTTCTTTTCATTCATTCTGCTTTAAGAGAAATTTACACAGGTTAGCACAGTGGTTCCTCCTATGACTTCCCTGTCCCATCAGGGATACAAAGCACTTCTGAAGAAAAGTTTGGGAGGTCAACACAGCTCTTCCAGTCTTGTCGTTCTTAGTCCAGAGCCAGGATTTTGGGTTCATCTGGGGTCTTTGGTTCTTTGTTTCTTTGTTCTTCAGGCTATTCTCTCCATCTCCTTTGCTCTCATGAAATCCCACCTGGAGTCCTGTGTCCACCTCTGGGGCCCCCAACAGAAGGATGTGGGCCTGTTGGAACAAGTCCAGAGGAGACCCACCAACATGATTCAAGGGCTGGAGCACCTCTCCTTTGAAAACAGGCTAAAAGAGTTTCAGTTGTTCAGCCTGGAGAAGAGAAGGCTCTGGGGAGACCTTATAGCACTTTACAGTACCTGATGGGCGCCTACAAGAGAGCTGGAGAAGGGCTTTTTACAAATGCATGTAGTAAATTCCTAGAGGTAAGACTCATATGTTTTGCTTTTATTACATTTATTAAAACTTACATTCTCTCATGTTGTATGGCTACATTACAGCTCTGTGTTCCGGTATTAAAAAAAGACTGGAATCTTCCATATAAATATTGGAATCTTGTGAGGGGGAGCAGGGGAACAGAATAGGGGAGGGGAAGGGAGAGAAGGGGAGGATTCGCCAAAACCCTCTGAAACCTCTGAAGTTTGGGTTTTTCTGGAGAGATTTTAGATTCTGATAGGCAAATCTTTATCTTATTTTCAATCTTTGGTAATTTTGCATCAGAGAATCACCATAATATAGATAATACAGACAATTTTGTGAGGTTCAGATGTGCCCATAGAATATGTCCTTCTAAAACAATACTTTTTATTCAGGGAGTGTAAATTTCAATACAATGTAGTGTAAAATGGTTTTATTATTTGACAAAGAAATGAAAAGGCATATGACAATAACATTGAAGGGTGTACATAGATAAAATTCAAGGCTGTAGGAACAGTTATTCATTTGCTGCATGTCGGGTTTGTGCCTTCTTTTTTTTCTTACTTATTTTAGTTCCTGTTCAATGTTTACTTTCAATTATTGTTGCCTACAGGAGACCAGCTTATCCATGCCAATAGCTTTGCTGGAACAAATTGAATAAACAGTTTGAAGGGCAAAAAAAAAAAAGTGGTTTGACCCAACCTTTTTTTTTTCTCTTCAGAGGCTTCACAGGAGTAAACTAGAGTTTAAAAATCAGCAAAACAACAAGAAAAGCTGCTCTGATTAAGATTTGGAATTGATCTAGATGAATAGATATGTCTCTGTTCTGTAATACTGAATTAAGTGTGTAATTATCAAACAGCAATTGATTTGTACTTACAGGACTGAAACAGAGAACATGCATACAAAATAGGTGATACGCCAAAATTACAGAGGAAGGCCATGTTAGGTCTCCTAAATCCAAATCTTGTGTCTAATACAATGACTTACTTGCACAAATTAACTGAATGACAGTTGTACCTGTTTTCTTACTTTACTCTCCTTCCTGTCTTCCTGCATAAGCTGTCATGAACAATTGCTGTTCAGTGTAATATATAAAAATATATAGAGACAAATATATAAACATGATATAGACAAACAAATATCTGATCATAATTGAGTAGACAGTGCTCTATTATTTTTCTGCTGACATATTTCTGGTGTCTGCTAACAAAATGCAGATAAATAAAGTTATACAAAAATTTTCAATACAGAAAGTGTGATTCTGTATTTATTTTGTTTTGTTTTGTTTTATTTTACAAATGTACCTATAAAACTTGGTATTTCTTGCATTTGGATGGATCTTTTTTCACTTTGGTTACTTTAGGTCTCAGTTTCTTTTATGCAAGCTGAAAATTAACATAAATTATTAATTGTGACTATTATTAATGCAAAGAGTGGTTTTGTACAACATTTATAAAATCAAGTCAGAGAATATATAGGTTATTGAGGTCATTGCATATGTAGTGTCAAAAAGTGATCAGGAAACCAAGTTAGATGTAACTTATTTGTTTCACTGCATTGAAGTGTTACAACACAGACAAATAAATATCATACTTTAGGCAGTGGAAAGTGTGTTTCTTTGCCAGCGTTAATCAAATTTTCGTTACAACCTTTTATAAAACTAGCATCCTTATATACAGTACTGTTTGTCTTTTCTTTTTTTAATTTATATTTTCTCAATAAATTAGTTATATAACATCCAAGATGATGTTGAATTATTGTAGCCTGTTGAGTTGCAGCTCTTCTATTTGGCATAGCTTATTAAAGATTAATAATAGAGGCATTTTCTCTTTTTACATTTCAGTAGTTAAATCATGCCAACAAAAAATGTTTTTAAGTAAAGGTAACATACCACTTCACCTATATTTTCCAGTCAGCGCATATTGTTGAATGAAAGGTGAATTAATTATTCATATGATCCTGATGTGAAACTACTTCTATTCTCTGTCACAGAGATCAGCTAGTTCATGTTTTGTAATGCCATTTTCCCTGCAAGCTTTCCCTGCTTGTCTATTTGCTTTTCACTCACTACTGCAGGATAAATTCTGAAGCAGATATTTGATTCATGAACCTCTATGATGTCCAAGATTATAACAGTACAAATTCCTCCCAGTAACATTTAGTTCAGATTACATATATGTAATATAAAAAATATGCATAAAGTTTCTGAACTGTATTGATTCAGTCTGGATTACTTTTAAAGTGCAATAATATATAGGCAGATGACTCATCAGAGTTGCTCAAAAATAATGGTATTTTCTAATTAAGTATCTGCTATCTGATCCAGCTATGGTGTTCACTGGATTACAATGGGCTGTTGGCTCAACTTTAAAGTTCTAATGAAGAGAAATAGAGAACATTCCCCTATTTTTCTGAATCTCACAGCTTCAGCAGTTAATACTTTTCACTCCCTCCTTTCAGTGACTCCTCCTGCTTGAAAGCTTGGAATGTGTAGCATGAGATTGCATTGGATTGCCAGTTACTGATTCCCACAGTTAAGAAGAAATTCCCCTAGTTACACCATACCTTTTCAGCCAATGTTATCTAACTTACATGTTCAGTAGAACAGGTTTAGAGCTGTGGGCTTGAGAGGGGACACTTTTTTGGGTCACCTAGTCAGATGTTTCTAAATAACATATATATATAAATTACTAAATATATGTGACAATTTTGTATGGGATTGTGTCAGATCTTTCAATCAGAGCTCAAACACAATAACCAATGTAGTCCACAGTGTTTTCTTTGAATGACCAAGAACTAAAATGGTGTGAGGAACGGAGAGAGAAGACAGAGAAACATGTGAGTATAGGAAAAAAAAAAAGAATGCAAAGAAAGAATCAAACTCACAGCCATTACCAGTGCTGAACCCTAAAAAGTGGCTATTTCCATGATGACTTTAGGGGAATATGGCTATAAGCCATACACAGAAGGAGAACAAGTCTATTTCATTGTCTGAAGACCGAGAAAGGGATGTAACTTAAAATGTAGAAGACACTTTTATGCTGAATCAACTAATTTCTTTCAGTGTTTTCTGCTGTATCACATCCTGGTCCTTGTGAGACCTCTTATGACTGTACTCTTTATCTGTCCTCAGAATATAAACAGTAGTGTGAATAATACTCTGTATGATTCACTCTTAGAGTGCAGGTTAGAAACAAGGCAGTATCATAGTTGATAGTAAAGAAATAACTAAGTAAGCAGCAATAACAAAAGAAAAAGCCCAAAAAATGCAGGCATGTTTTAAATTACAGAGAATAGCACATTGCCGTGTGTTCTTTTGTGGTAATGGCTTCCAGGTCCATTGTTTTCATACTAATTCTGACACCTAACTGTAACCTCTATTCAGATCCTGCTTTTTACAATTTACTTTTAACCTTCAGAGCTCTTTTCAGTAATACTCTGTTGCTCTCTTTTCTATCAAAATTCCTTTTCTTATCGTAAATTGCTGTTGAGCTAGGAGAACATGAGAAATGACTGAGAGGTAGGAAAGCTCATTGGATGTCAGTTCCTTTCTTGGGAACTTGTGGCTGGGCCCACTTTACACCTGATTAAGGGCTTTCACTGTTACATCAGTATAATCCCAGTAATGTATCAACAGACAATGAAAGTAACACCAAGAACAGAGACAAAAATGCATATTATGAAAAATTAATTTCTCCCATTTTAGAACTTGTTTTAGTTTTTAACTTTTTTCTTCCTGAATTATACATTAATTAGGAAAAAAAAAAGACCCTCTTAATTTTGTAGAAAAATAATCTCAGAATAATAAAATCATAGAATGGCTTGTTTTGGAAGGGACCTTTCAAGATCACCTTGTCCAACTCCTTTTCTGTGGGCATGGATATCTTTCCTTAGATCAGGTTGTTCAGATCCAACATGATCTGAAACATTTCTAATGATGGGACATCCACAACTTCTCTGGAAAACTTGTTCCATCATCTCACAACCACAATTTTAAAAATTACTTTCTTATGTCTAGTCCAAATCTACTCTCTTTCAGTTTAAAACCATTGCCCCTTGTTCTATCAGTATAGGCTTTCTTATAAAACTCCTGTTAAGTATGGAAATGTTACAAAAAAGTTACTCTAGAACCTTCTCTTCTCCAGACTTCTCCCTTCCTCTCTGCCTTTCCTAATTGAGGAAGTGTTCCCACCCTTTGATCATTTTTGTGGCCCTCCTCTAGACCCATTTTAATAGGGCCATGTGTTTCTTGTATGGAGGACAGCAGAGCGGAGGCAGTACTGTAGGTGGGGTCTCACTGAAGCAGATTAGAGGGACAGAATTACCTCCCTCAACCTGTTTGCCATGCTTCTTGTGGTGCAGCCCAGGGTACTATTGGCTTTCTGGTCTACCAGTGCACATTGTTCTCTCATCCACAAGTATCTCCAGTTCTCTGTAGGCTTACTCTCAATCTTTACATCCTCTACTGTGTATTAACTTTGGATTTTGCACCAGCCCAGGTGCAAGACCTTCCACCTGGCCTTGATGAGTATCATGAGATTTCACACAGACTCACCTCTCAAATCTGTCAAGATCCTTCTGGATGACATCCCTTCCCTTAAGTGAATTAATTGCACCACTCGGTGTCATCAGCAAATGTGCTGAGGGTGCACTCAATTCCACTGTCTCTGTCACAGATGAAGGTATTAAATAGCATCTGTTGCAGTAAACACCCTTGAAAGACATCACTTGTTATTTGTTTTGGCTTTGACACTGAGCCATTGACTATTACTCTTTGCATGTGGCCATCCAGCCAATTCCTTACCCATTTAACAGTTTCATCCATCAAACTAGTAGCTTTTCAATTTAGTGACAAGAATGTTGGGGGGGACCATATCAAAGGCCTTACAGAAGTCCATATGAATCTTCTCTTGTTCACTGACGCAGTCACTTTATCATAGAAGACCACTAGAATAATCAGTCACCATTTGCCATTGGTGGAGCCATATGGCCTGTCAATAATCACCTCCCTTTCTTCCATATGTTTTGACATATCTTCCAGGAGGATATGTTCCATGATCCTACTGGATACTGAAATGAGGCTGACTGGTCAGCAGTTGCCAGCATTCTCCATTTTAATTTTTTTTAAAAGTACTGTAATATTCCCTCTTCTCCAGTCACTGGGGACTTAACAGATCTATTTAAATAGCAGATTTGACTTGCTACCTGATATGTAAAAACTAACTATTTGGATTAAATACATGGTTTACATAGTGGGAAAATGAGTGCTGATAGCAAAAGTATAGGTTGAAATATTCACCTAATACAGCAATCAGCTCAGCTGAGATTGACATGGTTTACAGCCTACTTAGACTTAGAAAGCAGGTCAGAAAAGCCACAACAATGGACATCCAATGGAGAGAGAACATAAAGAGAAGAGAGATGTGAATGATGTTGCAACAGTCTTAAATGACTATTAGAAAAAAGTCTTAATATTAGACTAGCCAACTGACAAAGGTTCCTGGAGGAGAATAAGAAATCTACATTAGTTTTTTTATATGTGCTTTTTTTTTTCTCATTGACCATTCAGTTAATAGCTAGCTGGTATAAAATTTAAACATACCTTAGTGGTCCTAATGCTAAAAAAAAGTGAGAAATTGCCATTGAGAGGAAACTAGGGGAAAAAAACCCACTAACTAAACAACCTTTCTAATATAACCAACTAACCATTAGCATAATTGAATCAATGATATACTCAGAGTAGGAGGCAGTAAAAGTGATTACTAGTTCTTGTGTTATAAGGGCAAAAATTCTGGAAAAAAAATTTTTTTATTTGAATTAAAAACATGACCTGCCAGTTATAAGCACTTCTGGCATGGTACGGAGAGGAAAATACATGAAATTTAAAAGCAGAAAAGACAAGAAGTACATTCAGAAAGAACAAAGGAAAGAAGAATATAACTTCTGACCTGGGGATTTCTCCTCTTTCTTAATCTTAATGAAATAAATAGAGAAGGAAGATGAAAAATGTTTCTAAGCATGATACAGGAAACACAGTTGGGCAGGCAGTCACGTGAAATTTCTGCCAGTGTCTCTAGGTGAATATCAAAAGATATTCTCCTATATTAGTTTGCTTTTATCAGTGGAGAAGCTCCTCCCAGAGGTCAACCAATATCCCTAGTCTGAGGGAACTTTTTCATTCATCAGCAAGATGTTTGAAGTGCAGACATAACTCTTAGAAGCCTAAATATAGAGGCTTTTACTTATATTAGAGGTATTTTCATGCTTGAAGTGAGTGTGTAACATGTTCAAGGGAAGTATCATAACTTTGTCATCTCTCTTTCTTCAGTATAAAATGAATATAAAGCAAGAGTAGCATTTCAACATTCTCTTTCTCCCTAAAAACTCAATAAACTCAGGAAAAATCCATTTTCTGTCTTTTGTCTTAGTCATTCCAATTGGAATTGCAGAGTCAAAACAGTCCCTTTGAAGCAGAAATATTATAAATATTTCCATTATCTAGCCTTTCAGTCATGTAATGTATTATGAAAAGTCAGCAACCAACAGAAATTCTCATGTTATATAACCACAAGTGTGGTATCACGTGCATGAATGCATTTTGGAGCCCACAAAAGGTTTTTAATGGGTAGTGAATAAATGCAGTGCTAATCCTTGCAATGCAAAGAACACAACCTCATGACCTAGTAAAATTTTGTGATTCCATCCACAAAACAAAAAATTAAACTTCTTCAGGCCAGTTATTTGTATTTCTGCAGCAATTTTGGCAATGACAAGAAATAGAAAAATATGTAGACTGACTGCTTTAGAGTATTGAATTTCCTGTCTGATGGAGTTTGAAACTACATATATACAAGTTCCTGCTATGTTCTGGGGAGCAAAACTGTGAAGGAGCAAAGATATTGACATTATTAGTAAATAAGTAAATACACAAATATGCACATACAGCATAACATTCAATGTGTCAATCACTGTGTTTTGTGGTTACATATAGTGTGTTCCTGTGTATTAGGAACTTTATAAGTGAATGAAATGAATACTGATTTCTGCTCTCAGCTTGAGCTGTGGAAAGACTCAAAGCTACCTGTCAGGAGAAATAGATCTGCTAATGAAATGGGGCCAGGGAAGACGACTTAACGCACAACAGCAAAATTGGCTGTAGAAAAAAACAAACCCTAGTTTGCTTATGGCCAGACTTTTCAAACTTTACTCAAGTTGAGCAATGCATGCTTACCTAAGTGAGTCTCTTAAAGTCTATTCAGGCAGTGCACAGGGCCTTGAAAGCAGCAATCCTGGAAGATTAAACTTAGTAGAGTAGTAAAGGTTTGCCATCGAGGGCATTTGGAGAGAGAAGTGAGTAGAAAAAGTCAGCAGACAAGGAAAAAAGCAGCAGTTGGCTGCGCCTTTAGAGACAGATTACCAAGCTGATCTGAAGAGGTGTCAGGCAGTGTTGTTTCTGCTGGGAGGATGAATTGGTTACATACCAAAGATGTATTCCTGGCATACCTAGGTTTGTTTATACATGACAGGAACATGAACCCAATTACTCTTCTCCTATTTGCAACTGAAATAAAAGAGGACACTTTCTTTGCTCCACAGTTTGCGAAGCAGAGAACTGTTTACCCCCAAAGTTTTGCACCTCTGGACTCAGACATTGACAGTTCCTTCTTCAGTTCTTTCCCAGCTTTCTGCATGTAAACCCCACCTTTTTGCCATCCAAATGCCTAAGGTATACAATTTCAAGCAGTTAAGTATCAGACTCAATCAGGCTCATAGGTATCTAGGGAGGCAATATGTAGAGCATTAAAAATTGCACAGATTACACTATGTCAGTTGCATAAAGCTAAACATTAAGAAGTATGAGATTTGTGCTGGCTATTCACTGAGAAATGGACTTATAAAAACAGGATGCTTAGTTCTCATTTACCTAGAAGGTGTAACATACCTTTTTATTTGTCATATGCTCACAACTATGTTAGAAATCAGAACAACTAGAACAGACATAAATTAATATATTCATATGTCCAAAGACTGTGTTCAAAATAACTCTGATCTGCTATTTGCCTTGGATGATTATTTTACTGCTTCCAGCTATCTTTGACACATTAAAAGACTTAAATTGTTCCTTTCATTCAGCCTGAAACTGCTTGACAGACCCATGAGATTCAACAAGCTCTGTGAGTCACTTGCTGACAGCAATTAGGATTCCCAAAAGGTATCTGGCTAAGCCAAAACCCCAAGAGTTTCATAAGGTGAAAAAGAAGGTCCCAAGATCTGTTTTTGCTAAAATAGGGTTTAAATTTTCCAGAGAAGAAAATCAATCTAAAATAATTAAAACCTGTGTTCTTTCACTCCAATGAAGCTACTATTCTGTTTTGCATCTGATTTGAACAGAGGAATCTGGAATGTATCTCCCTACTCTTTCATCTCCCTCACGTGAAATTTTCCCATTATCATTGAATTTGCACTGATTTTTTTTAAGTCCCCTTTGAGAGAAATAGTTACCTGCTTATTAGGTTAGATAAAGAAACAAGAAAACTGACAGGGAAATCCCTTGTGTAGACTCCATACCTGCGTTCTTGTATTTGCTCAGAATAGATACACAATCCATGAGTTAACTCTGCTGTTTCTCTATCAGTTGGGATAGAAATAAGGCATAAATACAGAATTTTCCCTTTGGAAGCTTTTAGGTCTAGTACATTCAACTGTAAATATATTTTCTTTTTAAAAATTTTGACTAGTTTTATAACATTGCAAAAGAATTATATGAGAACTAGACAGAAAAAGATAAACTGAGGAGGAATAGTAATAAAAATATCATGAGATTAAGATTTTAAAAGCTCAGGGAGAACCAATTACTAAATGGAAAGAAATTGTAATTCTTAGCATGTTATAGTAGGTGTGTTAATAGACTAATTCTAGTCCTATATTCTTTCTACTGAAAGATTATATATCATGGACCAAAACAGGAGTACAAAATAACTAGCATTGATATCCAGCCCTGTGTAAGGTAAATGGCTTCTGAGATGTCCACAGTCCAGTGAGCCTGATCCTCAAAACATGAATGGTAGTGAAGATTGATTTGGCTATCCAAGGGTAAAAGAAGTGCAAGACAACTCCGTTTTATGGAGGAAAAGATTGTTTACATGAAGGAAAAGAGAGATAAGTGTCTAAGACAGTACACTGTTATAATTATAGGGGGAACAGTGATGAAATTAAATAAAAAAGATTGTTCTGCTTGTAGTGAAATTGAATTTTTTACGACCAACTTAAGTCTGACATTAATAGAAAAGGTTAAAATAGTGAAGAAATACATGACATAGAGGAAAAAAATTACTTTGATATTTATGTTTAAACCTTATAGGGAGATGCCTAAACACAGCTGTAGTGCAGAACTTTTTGTAGCTGTGTCAGGACTGGAAACCTTTCTCTTTCTGTCTCCTCCTACATAGATCAAGTTCTTAAATCCTGTTGCAGTCTTGTTGGGAAAAACCTTAAAATATATTAAATGTTATGAGTAAATGTAAAAATAAATTCTTAACTACAGTATATCCAATGCAAAAGCTAAGTGTTCCTAAAGTCCTCTGTGGGTTAAATTTTGTAAGAGGATAATAAACAACACCTTTTTGAGAGTTCAAAACTGTTTTCACAATTAAACCTTCTTTTCGTCTTTTTTTCTTTACAGTGAGGGGGATCTGCCATGTGTGATATTTAAAGCCTCATTCTTAGATTTAAAAAAAACCAGGCACTTTTCCAAATTCATTGAAGTAAAAATCATCAAAACATTTTGACGGCACTCACTGAGGCAACCAGATGAAATTGACAAAGAGCTACAAATAAAATTAACAAAGCAAACATTGTGTTTGAAAAGTGTTATGCACAACACACAACACAGTAAAGTAGTTCATCAATTGAAATAATTTCTTGGAACTGACAGTAATAACCACATATAACAACTACTAATTATGTACATTCTGCAATATTAACAGATTCCTAAATTATGGCATTGCAGAACTTTAAAAATCAATAGCTTTCATGAGTTTCACTTCAAAATAAAAACATATATAAAGATGAAAGAAAATTATGAAAGCATAAAAAGAATTTAATTGTCTTGAGGTAGGCTATATCACAATTAGCAGGCTTATCTTTCCTTTAATAAACCAAACACTAGTGATTTCCATGTAGAATCCTAACACACCCTGCATAGCAAAGTTTTCTTTAAAGTCATGTTTTTACTGAGTTAAAGACAATGAGTCAGGCATTTTATGTCAACACTGGATGAACGAGTCAATTTGATAGATGAGGAGGGATAAACATTGAATAGATATTATTGCATTATCAGTAGAAGGATTTCTTGCATCTACTGTAAAACATGTAATTACTGTTTGGCTACAAAGGAAGCTGTAGATGGTGCTGGAAAAACCTTGTTTTACTTAGGAACTGAATTTAGTGATTGAGGAGATAAGAACAAATATTTTTTTATTGTATCTTACATTTTGGCAAAGGGTCATGGCTTGTGCCTGCTTCTATCAGACCAGCAAGTATAGTTCATTAGTGTAACAGGAAACAGTGAATATCATAGCTTCCAAAAGGAAAGAAATCAACACTGTTTAAAGGCTTGATGAAATAAAACTATAAATGTTTTCTGTTCATTCTGTGCATGGTAGCTTTAAAGTGGAAATAACTATAATAAAAAGAAATAGATTGTATAGCTTTCCTCTCTGCATCTAAAGCTTTCTTGCTACACTTACCTTCTTATATTATTCAATTTAAGGGAATGCTTGAAGAATTGAAGTTCTCTGGTAAACATGTTTAGTACAAAGGCAACTTGAAGTCATGTACTTGAGGAATTACATAATAAAATCACGCACAGAAGTGACTATGAATCATAGTACGTGGCATGAGCATCAGAAACAAATGAGGCAGTGTGATTCCAGGTGATCAGTCACAGCTAACCTTCAAAACAATGTCCAGATTTCTGAATTCTTGAATTTTTCTAACAAATAGAGATAAACTACAAAGAATTCAAAACATCAAAATCATCTGTGGAAGCCTCCATGATTTTCCACACTTTAAATAGTAAGACATGTAAATCTAGTAAATTTACCACGCAGCACTTTAGTGGTGGTCGTTTGTGGTCTTTCTAAGCACATTTACATCCTGCAGTAAATAAAATGTGACAGATTAAACAGCTATGGAAGAAGTCACACTGTCATCATCTGGCATGTTGCAGGAAAGGCATATCCCCCAAATCCCGTCTAATGGAAATTGAAGTGATTTGGTTTTGTCTTCTATTTTCCTTTGTTGTAGCCACCATATTGTGACATGACTCTAATTTTTGCTTCTAATTTGTGGCTTCTGATCAGTTGAACTATTACTCCAGATCATATAGGAGAGAAACAGCAATTCCTAGAATATCACTCAGAGATACCTGATCCAATCCAACTGTAAATGATGTCTTAAGTATGATCTTAGATGAAGACAGCTGTCAGATTAGGTAAATTCAATCACTAAGAGCCAAAGATTATGAACAGGATTGTCTCTTTAAGAGAGCATTGTCCAAGTCAACAAAAAAACATACAGAGGATTTACACAGCACATGGAAATAAATATGGAGATAGTCATACACTATTACATCATGTAATTTATCATAGTAAATTAGAGTCTGCCTTCCTGATTCTTACACCTTTCTCACAGTAAGCAGGTTTCTTGTGTAAACACTCAAGAAAGTGCTTATGGAAAAAAGATGCTGTTCAATGTGATTAGATGTTAAAAGCTGGCTGTAAAAACACTGCCAATAGCACAATAATGATTAAACTCTCTGCAGTTTAACTATCTCTGCAGTTGGCACTGGTCAGTAATTTCCAATTAAAATCAAAACAGCAATTTCAACTATATGTATGGTTTCTGTAACCTAACTTCATTATTGGAAGACCATAAGCAAAATATTTAATTTTCATCCAGAGACAGTCATATTACTTGTACTAATCTTTTCCTGAGTTTGATCTTAACTTTTGTATAGAGTGTTATTACACTGTATAGACATTACAGCCCAAGAACAACTCACACCTCTGATTGTGCAAACCTAACTTTCTCTTCTTTCCCAGGCTGACAAATTATATTCATCACTGATAGTGCAGCTGTAATTCTCTCAAGAAACAGTGATAGCAAGTTGTGTTTGAACTATATTTTGCAGAAGATTAATCTGGTCCTCCAAAGACATGCGTTTTACTGTTTAACTAAGTCAAAATTAGTGATTTACTATTTCTTAATGTATGTTTTCCTTGTTTCTTCCTTCAGTTCTTCAATTCCAGGAAGTTTTTTCACATTGTGTTATTTTCCATTATTTCCCATTCAAGACAAAGCTTAAGGAAAAATGTCAAAATACTGGAATTTCCTGCAAGTTTAAATTCATTATAATGTTTCTGGCACTATCTCACATTATTTCTATACAGCATATATCAACAGTTAGAAAATACTATTTATTGAAAAAAGATAAAACAGTGAACTATTTCTTACAGGAAAGAGTAAGTGAATCTTACAAAATAAACTTTGAAAAATTTTATATGAACTATTTGCTTTGATCTGTAAACTCTACAATAAGTCTTGTTTTGTATTTTTCAATATATTTTACAAAAAAGGAATTGGGAGAGTAAGAGAATGATGGCAGCATTCCTTAAAATAGTATTTACTAGAGTGTTAAAAATGTGGTTTGGTAGTGAACGATCATGCAGATTATTAGAGGTGTAATATATACCTTTACAAAGGAAAAACTCATGGTTTATTTCAAAATGTCTTGAGTGCACCAGTGAAGGAGTCTGTGACCCACATTAAGACATTAATATACATTAAGACGATATCTTACATGCTTTTTCACTTTGGTTTTTATGGTGCCACTTAATGGTTGGAGTCCCTATAACATTTCCAGGATTTTAAAGACAAGTATTGTGTATATTGTGTATATCATGTATATTTTATAATCCTTTCTACTTCAATAATTTCATTATGGAACGAAGAAGTGCATATATAATAAGAATACTCTTTGATGGATCAGACAAAAGTAACTATTTGTATTTATACTTTTAAAAATCAGGTTATATTTTATAGTTAGAAATAATTAACATAAGATGTGCTGAATTTAATTTAATTCTACCTATCTAAAGATGAGGTGTTTAAATACACCTCTGAAGTTTTACTTTATTCTATGACATTTAAGGGAATTTACTAAGGATTCATTGATCTTCTAATGTGTAACCACATACACACTCCATTACCAGGCTGCATAACATTTCTGGTTTCACACGAGATAGTTCTTCAGCAATTTGAACAAGATTACTCAAAGACCAAATCTCATTATGTCAGAATTATTTTAAACAAAACAATGACTTAAATGATTATACTCAGATTCCTTTCAGCTGCTTCCAGAATGCTGCAATTAAATCATTGTATTAGTCAGTAAATGGCTTGAAATATCAATAGACACCAATTTAAAATTTCTTTAAAATAAACTCAAACAGAAATGGAAAATTAATTATAATTTATAATTCACAATTGTTAATGCATGTTTTACAGACTAGACTCTCACTGGGGCCTTTGGCAACTAAATACCTCATTAGATGCTGAACATGACCTCTGGGAACACTGGCAGCCACAGAGACACCACAAACTTCTTTATGTCTTTGCTTCTGCCTGTTAAACACTTTGTATATGCAAGTTATTACAGATGCAGATATGTGTCACTACCTTTGTATCTACACTGTTAGATGCTCCAAAGGCTGATCTCTTGCTCCTAGGCCAAGAGGTGCAGGAAGTGAAGTTATTATTATTTCCCAAACATAAGCTTCTAAAGAGACAGTTGTCATCTCAGACAGAAGCCACTAAGCTTTTCATTCTTATACAGAGGAGGCTAAATTGATTAATAATTAAAAGATGACTTATTCTGCTCTAATTTTCAGTGGCTGGGTTCTCAGATCTTTTAGAATTGATTTTGAGGCTTTTCTTTTTTCATATTATGTCCATATCAAGGCTTAGAAGACATAAATTGTAAATAAAATCCTTTTACTAGAAATGGAAACAGTCTTGACTAGATACAGAAATCATGGGTGAGGCTGACATCAACACTGAAATAACACAAATCAAGCCTCTAAACTCCCTACAGTATCTGAGACATCCTACCAGGCCTGGAAGCTATGGACAAAAAGTCCATGAGCCTTACTGGAGTGGCAACAGAGTACTTCAAGACATTTCAAGTATCATTTCAGACGTCCACAATTAGGCAAATAATCTGAGGAATTCATCTGCATTGCTGGTGGCGCAAACTCAGTCACACAGCATAGCTGTGGATATTTATGTGTGGACAGCCATATTTAGTATCTTCAGCATAGGAGACCTCACTTTGTACGTGGTGGATATCAAAAGCTGATTGACATGAATCCTAGCACTGTATCCTGTCTCACATACTGAACCAAAACTACTGCTTAATTTTTAGGTTTAAGGTCACATGAGCCTGCCAGTAGGCAACAGCTCCTCAATAACAGTACTGACATTTCACAGTGAGGCCCAGAGAACAATTTAAGTAGAGAATGACACTGGTATAAGACAGCGCTGTTAACTAAAAGAAGCAGTCTGCCTCATCTTTCACTGACAGTCACAGTCATTCACTGCCAACCCTGCTTTTTCTGTACTGCAACAAACATTTCACTGGATAGACAGTGAATTATTCTGGGTGCAGATCCAACAGAAAACTATCCCAGCAAAAGCACAATAACTGTTACTCTTTTGGATCAGTCATCCTGGTGTGGTTTGCCACAATGAAAACCAAATCTCTCTCATGGTGTTTATGTGAGGCTTGAAGCAGTAAGGTTTAAAATGCTTTAAAAGTTATTAAATTAGGACAAAACAGAACAGTAGCAGAGATTGGTCATGATGTTACAGAAAAAATTCTGTTTAGAAAGGCGTGATTGCAACTGTATGAAAAAGCAGTAATGTGTGAAAAAAATGCCAGTTTTTACAATTTTCAAGGCCTTAATTCCATAACAGTCTAATGCTTTCATAAATGCTTCAGTAGGAGCATTTTTAAATGAATCTTAGTCTTGGTATGAGGTGACAAGTGAACTCAAATGATATCAAATAAAACAGATAACTAATCACAACTACCTTATAATAATCTGACATAGATTCAAAAAATGTTTGTCCATGTTACCCTGTATATGGTCACATTAAAATGGCTTTCACCACTCAGTTTAAACTTGAGCAGCATAAGCAGACAAAGTGTATTAATGTTCTTGATCCTGTAACATTAGATTTATAATTTAGTAATAGCAAACACAGTGCTTTTGCAATGCATGTCCTAAAGAAAATGTCAGAAGCAGTAGCAGGTAACCCAAAGGTGTAATCAAAATTAACCAACACATCATGAATTTTAAATATGAAATGTTTTGAAAAACTGCCCTAGGCTTATCTGTACTTCAATAATTATTCATGGATGATATGTGCTTTATGTTATTATCTGTGAAGGGATAATCTTCAAACAAAAAAAGAGAGGCAAAATCTGTCAAATAAATTAAGTTATGAATTATTTGTTCAGCTCTAATTTTCCTGTACTAATTTAACTTTATTCAAAACACGCAAGAATTTTCAACTTATAAAAGCGAATTGAACTTACAAGTAATAATTTATCTGGTCTAAATAAATCAGATCAAGTGCTAAGATGCAGGAAAGGATCTTTTAACAACAGTTATTAAAATATCAGAAGGAGATCTGTGTTTTAAATTACGCTTTAATCCATTGTGTACATTCACATTCAGTGGACACATTGTGCATACTTTGTAAGGCCCTTAGCAAAGTAAATAGACTTTTTTAAAAATTGTGAAAATCATTCTTAGCTTAGCAGCTATCTGCTTTAACCTAAGAGTTTTAAAATTAGATATTTATTTCCAAACTGCTTTAGTTTTATATGCACTGAAAAGAATTGTGCATTTCTTATAGACAATATGTCACTTCCTAAAAGAGGTCCCTAAAACAGGTGAAAGCATAATTATTTCCATGTATTCTCAGTCAGAAAGGGAGTACAAGGTAATTAACTCAGACTTGGAGATCTAACTTTTGAAAGTCCAAATCTGGGTGAGATGAAGCCCATCCTTTCCATTGACATGTGTACGATAGACACATCTCATTAGTGGTCTCCATCAAAATTCTCAAATAGAGTGCCCATCAGTCTTAACAACTGCATTAACATGAGTCATTGAACATATAACAGCACCATCTATTTGGGTTAGAGTCATCTTTAGGAGAGTGAGATGATTTTTAAAGATATTATTGTTTGTCCTTGGTATATATATCTGCTATGTATAGCATATCATAACATAAATTACTGTTTGTTAATTATGGTAAAGATCCCAAACCTTTAAAGTTCCCTGTGAAACTAATAAAAAACAAACAATGTCTTGTGCCAGAGATTTGCCTACTAGACATGAAAGATATTTAAAAAAAAAAAAATCATGTTTTAATGGCATACAAAATAAACCGGCTACTACTGAAGTATAATAATTTACATGAACCCTTAAAAAGCTTAATTTTTTGTAATAAACTGTTTGTTGAAAGGTTAGAAAAGCTAGATATTAGGCTGTCCTCTGTAGTCTTGTCAGTTAACCCTTATTTCAAAATTTCTTTTGTCTGATGGAGACCCTTCTGTGGAAAAGGCAGAATGCTGACATTGTCTGAGATATCTTCAAAGTGCAGTTCATGGCTCTGGAGAGAAACAGTTTTTTACAGTACAACCCCCAAAATATTTTTAGTGTGGCCCTGGTTTTGGTATGAAAAAATGAAAAAATGATTTTTTAATATAAATTTACTGAAAGGGATGTTGAAGGGATATTATAAAAACCACTTACATTCAAAACATTGAATTTAGCTTATTTTAATTTTCAATAGCGAATACTGCTTTATATATTAATTTTGCAATACAGCAGCTTCAGGGAGTAGCTAAATTCAAAGACAAATTAAGTTACCCTGCACTTTGGATACATTTGATCAAATTGTGAACTTCTATTGAACAAAGCAAGGATGGGTGCAAATGCTACAGTAGAGGAAACTGAATACAACCTTTGCATAGATGCTGCAAGCCAAAGCCAATGAATGTTTAACGGCTCTGCTAGAGAATTTGTTGTCCAATAATTCCTCCAGAAGTTCATCTGGTTTGAAAGGTATTCAACCCCCTCCTAAGCAGTTTGGATGGAGTCAGGTCCACAAAGTACCTTCAATCCATGATATAGTACCGTATATATATGTCCTTCTTTTGAAGGTTGTTTCATGCAATGTCTTGGGAGAGTTTTTATAAGACATCAATAGTATTTTTGAATTTCTGAATGATTAAATGATGTGTCTGAATTGCTTTCAGGGACAGATAAATAAAACACATGGGAATAAAGAGTTTAATGTAATAGAGATGAAATGAAACTTAACACACAGAAAAAACAATGTCTATATTTTGACTTTCAGATATTTTGATTTATTGGAACACAATTTTGTGTAGCACTCATCTCAACTCCCAG
Organism: Campylorhamphus procurvoides; assembly: GCA_013396655.1. NCBI lineage: Eukaryota > Metazoa > Chordata > Aves > Passeriformes > Dendrocolaptidae > Campylorhamphus > Campylorhamphus procurvoides. The sequence goes on along the minus strand of WBMV01005164.1, from coordinate 845,804 downwards.
AACATACATACTCACACACACCACCCTTTCTCACTCCTATGAAGCATGGGGGCTGCCATACTCACAGACTAACTGCCACCTGTATAAAACCAGCCTTCTCCATCCAGACCCATCTAAGCAACTTGCTTGAAAACAAATTTATCAGCTTTTTGATTTGAAATAAGAAAAGTAACAATATATTGTGCATGATTTAAGGGACTCCCTTCTCCTCTCCCAAGATGCTTTGTTCTTGGATTAATGGATATATACAAAATACAGTTGGTTGAAAATACGAACAAACAAAAGGTGATCAGAAAATTTTAACATCGAAATAATCATTGATCAAATTACTTTACCCGTTTCAGGTGTTGGTCACGATGGTGAGTGATGTTTACAACAAATACAGTGAAGAAGAAAGTGATTGAAATCAGGAGAAAAACAAGACAGGGAGCACCACATTGCATATGGAAGTTAGAGAATGATATCAAATAGATGAAGAATAGGAATTGCTGTGCCTGTCCACACTGCTTTTAAAGTGATGGAAACATGGAGAGATTTCCAGTTAGTTTACTTCACTTCTGTAGACTCCAGGGCATTCAAATATCCTGGTAGCAGTAGTATTCTAGAAGTGCAATTATCAGCCTGGCTTGTCCCCAAAGGTTGACAGCTTTAGCATAATCACTCTCTGAAACAAATAATTAATTTGATTTTGGAGTGACTTTAGAGGTATAACTCCAAATGTAGCTGAAATAGTTTTTCTGGGTTGACATGGGCTCTAAAAAGTTTCTCCTTAAAATAGTGTGAGGGCAGTAGAGTCTACGTATCTTAGAACTCTAAATAAATTCATGTTACTTTGTGATCAAAGTATGCTAGGAGTGCTGGAGTGCCAATTATTTCAGGGAGTCAACTCAGTGTGCTCCAACCTCATTAATGTGCCTCACTGCAGAAAGCCATGGGGCAGGGTATCAGAATTCACTTGTCTGGATTATTCCAATCTAGTTCATGATAGTCTCAAACTAAGAAAGTAGTGAACAGTATTAAAAAATAAAATTTTAAAAACAAAGCAGAAGTATATTTTTTAAGGAATTACCTAAGCAGAAAAATGTCTTCAAATCTCATTGCAGTAAAACTAGAGAGACGCTAAATGATTTTCTAGTTTTTCGTAGATTTCAACAAGCATTCACTTTTCCAATTTGCCACACAGATTAGGCTAATAAAAACACCCCAAAAAGAAGTCTTCAAGGGGGATTTCAGTTCTGCCTAAAGTTTTGCTGACCAAATCCTGTTCAGTTCTAAATTAAATGTGCAGCCACACTAAAGCAAGTCCAGTATTCTTGTCCTCTTCCCTACAAACATAATTACATGCCCATTAAGAGCTCACTCCATCTGTTGAACAGAATGGGAAATATTTAGGAGAGTGGGAAAGTGGAAGACTTCTAAACCAATCCCAGCATTTGGTAGAAAAAGCTTAGTGGCTTAAAAGAAACAGGCGAAAATTTACTGGAAGTGGTTATGTAATTCCAGCCGTATATAATCTGAATGATTCATGTGCCTGCTAGGCCTTATAAAACAATCTCTTCAGCCATATCCTTTACTCGGAATTCACTTAGGGGTTCTGTTGGGTTGGGGCAACATCTTCAAACTAGCACAGCAGCAGATTGCTTATGAAAGCAATAAAATAGTCTCTGGCACAGAGAGTCTTTTTCTTGGGAAATTAGAAGAAGAAAAAGCAATCCTGCTCAGTAAGTAATTCTGAAGTACAGTGTTGGAATAAGTGGTTTAAAAGTCTGTGTAAATGTGTCCACAAGGGTTCTGAATGTGCAACAGGCTCAATTAGGAGAAATTGGTATAGTGGTTAGATTTCTATACTGATTTTTTCCCCTATTTTCTTTCTTAATTGATTTACTACTGTTTGGTCTGCTTCACAGATTTGCATGTTCTATGCCCTTGAATAGGGAGCTGAAGTTCAGTAGAGAGAACAGGTCATCATACTCTGAGAAATAATGGAAAAACTGAACAAAACCCTGGGGCCTAGAAGCAGGGATTTGCTAAGTGAGCATTCTGAAAGTGATGAAAACTGCAGTGAGTAGAAAATTGCGGTTTTCTTACCCGATCATGAGTTTATATTTTGTGCTGAGCACTCCACAGACATTCAATAGCATGACTTGCTGGCTAGGAACGGCAGCTGGAAGCTCTTTCTGGGAATAGAAGGCCAGGAAAGATGAGCTGTAAAATTATAATGAAAGTAAGTTTTAAAGGAAGAAGAAATAAAACAATTGCTCTTGATTATTGCACTAAATGTTAATTTGTAGCTGTAAATCATTGCTGTCAGATTAATGCTGTGGAAAACAAGAAGAAAAAGGACCCCAGATGGCTTTATTTAATGATTTTGTCTGCCTTACAGGTATTTTAACCATTTGTAAACTTGTATTGTGATTTCTGTATGCTCTTACATGTGCCCATGAAAGAAAATATTTCTAAGTGGTATATTTGAGAATAAGGGAAGAGAATAAAATAAGGAAGAGAAAATATAAAATTAGTAACAGCATCTTTTAAATCTCATTTTATCCAAATGTAAACAAGTAGAGAATATATGAAGGAAAGCTGTAACAGATAGTTAAAAAAAAAACCCAAAATAACCCATAACAAAAAAAAAATCCAACCAAACAAACAGAAACACAACACTTCAAGTGTTACTGAGAAACTTAGGAGCCTGGGTCCTATTTTTAAATATGACATAAGTGGTGAGGGGAGGCTTGTGATGGGACTTGGAAATCTCATTGTATTAACTTTTGTGTTAGTGAAAATCTCAGTCAACACAGACCCAAAGTGAGTGTGTTAATGAAAGCCAAAAAGGAAGAGACTATCCAGGTTCATATGACACCTGATTATTCATGAATCTACAGTGGCATAATTAAGAGTCCGAGTCCACATTTTTTCCCCAAGTATTTTTCAAAATGTAAATTAGATTTCTAACTCAGAACACCTAAAGAATTTACTGTGAAAAATTAGGCTTTTTTCATCTTTCTTATCTGATGACAGACTACCACCAGTTATTTCTTAGAATATAAATATTCTGTCAATCAAAATCCTGAAATCACATAGCGATGACCCTGTATTCAGCACTGGTGAGGCCACACCTCAAGTGCTGTGTCCCATTCTGGGTCCCTCAGTTTAGAAAGGATGTTGAAGTGCTGGAGCATGTCCACAGAAGAGCAACAAAGCTGGTGAAGGGACTGGAGCACAAGTCCTATAAGGACCAGCTAAGGGAGCAGGAGTTGTTCAGCCTGGAGAGAAGGAGGTTCAGAGGAGACTTTATTACTCTCTACAACTACCTGACAGGAGTTTGTAGCCAGGTGGGGTTCATTCTCTTCTCCCAGACAACTAGTAACAGGATGAGAGGACATAAGTGGTCCAGGAACTGCGCCAGGGAAGGTCTAGGCTGGACATTAGGAAGAAGTTCTACACAGAAAGAGTGATTGGGTATTGGAATGGGCTGGCCAGTGACATAGTTTAGTCACCGTCTCTGGAGATATTTAAGAAAAGCCTGGATGTGGCACTTAGTGCCATGGTCTAGTTGACAAGGTGGTGTAAGGTCATAAATCAGACTTGATGATCTCAGAGATATTTTCCAACCCAGTTGATTCTGTGATTCCGTGAAAACTGCACACAATATTCAAGGTGAGGCTGCTCCAGTGCAGAGCAGAGTGGGACAATCCTCTTCAACCAGCTGGTGATGCTTTTCCTGATGCCCCCCAGGACATGGTTGGCCCTCCTGGCTGCCAGAGCACTGCTGACTCATATTCAACTTGCCATCAACCAGGACCCACAGATTCCTTTCCACAGCACTGCTTTCCAGAACCTCATTCTCCAGTCTGTACATGTGGAGGCAGGCTTAGGAACGATGCCAGATGATCCAATGTGGATTAACTGCAAAGTCCACTTTATTGAAGAAGTTTCTGCAATTATAGTATTCCTGACAATACGTGCATTAACATTACTGGTGGAAATAGACATAAACAAATACTCACTGGCTATAAGCAGAAGGCTGCTATATCTATGACCTCATCCAGCCTGCTTCTAGTTCTCACAGACTTGCAAGATTGCTTACCTTACAAGCACACAGCTTTTAGCCAAAGCCAATAACTCCCTTTCTCTCTCATGAGAGAAATGCACAGCCTGTTAATTTCCTACATGTACATACACCAGGGGTTCCTCCACCCCAGGTGCAGAATCTGGAACTTATCCTTGTTGCACTTCATGTGACTGGTGACTGCCCAGTCCTCTAATTTGTCGAGGTCTCTCTGCAGGGCCTCCCTGTCTTTGAGGGAGTCAACAGCTCCTCCCAGTTTTGTGTCATCTACAAACTTGCCTAGTGTCCGTTCCAGTCCTGCACAAAAGTACATTAAAATGTACAGTTCTTCAAATAGCCAAACTAGAAAAGGCCTAGGAGGGATAAGGTATCTTAGCAAAAGAGTTTGAGTGCAAAACAAATTATCCCATAAACTCCATTGAAGAAGAGAAACTATCACCTCCTACAACCCATCTCTGTAGTTTGATATTGTCCTGGGTTACACAAAAATTCTGGTATTCACCTTTTCTTTTTTCCTCCAAATATGCCTTTTAGGTATTTTGGTGTTTTGCTTTCTTTAAAGAGATTGAACTGCTAGTGATTATTGACTCAAATATTCAACAACCCGAAGTGACCACCCAGATGCTGTAAGAGATGGAGCTGTTGGTGCTAATGGCTCAATCAGCAGTGTACTCTGCTAATAATGTGCAGAGTGGCCACCCAGGTCAGGCACTGAAGGCCTGCACATCTGACACCTCAGGCTACAAGCTGGCTGTTAATCAAGATAAGGAAAGAGAAAAATCCTCTGAGGTGGGGTAGGTTTCTTTTTCCTTACACAGATGACTCTGCTGTGATAACTCCCCAGAACATTCACACATAGTCCAAAGGTACTCATTTCTTGCTGATGAGACATAATGGGCCACCATGGACATAAGAGACGTGCAAAATCTTAGAAGGTGTGAATGACTCCTGAAGTATTCCATGACTCATAGAATTACACAATCCAGTGTAGAACTCCCCATCCCATGGGAGGTATCAGTCACCTGAACCTGACCATACACAACTATGAGTTTTAGAACTTCCCTCCCCACCCGGGGCTTCCACCACCAACCTCAAGAGATCTGGACTGTGACCACCACTTTGACAGGACTACAGCAACTACTTCAACCAACGAACATTGAAATTACAACAAACAATTCTCATTGATGGATCCAATGGGTGTCTTGCAGATCCTGCCAAGTCACCTGAGGGGTCCACAGCCCTGCTCTGACTGCCTGTACCAGCACTGCAGCCTCACTCCAGTGGCAGGCAAGCATCCGCTGCTATCAAATTCCATCTATCTGGCATTTCCTGCTAGTGCTGACTCTCCAACATTCCTGACAGGTTTTGCAAGCATGGAGGAGGCAAACTAGGGCATACTGTGGTCCATTAACCATGGAGGAGTACAAGTGACTAAATTAAAGTGCCTGAATGTTAGAAATGTTAGATAAGAATAAATAAGAGTCTAAATACAAATATTGTTAGGAATAATCATGTATATAATTTTTTGTTACTTTTTTGGCTTTCATACTCCATGTCCACCTATAAAATAATTATTGTAAGATGTTATTTTTTAAATCTGGTTTACTTCAGACCTGTTTTGTCTCTTTTTTTTTCTTGTCTATAAGTGCATACATGTGGAAATGGGAATCATGGGAAAAATGAGAAAAAGAATACTGGTGAGATTTTTGATGTCTATTGTTTTTTCACATTACTTTTCTTGTTTGACTCATTGATTGGTTTATTTATTTCCCATTATCTTCCAGTCTTGTTCTAATCCTGCTTATACAGAAGACTGAAATGACTTAATTTTTCTAACTCTATATTTATAGAGTCTAAAAAAATTTTATACTCTGCTCAAACCAGGTCAAAAATCCATACATCAAAATAAGATTTCTGAGGTATCTACACTCTGTATGTTTATCCTGTTCTTTGAGATTAACCTAGTGCACAGCCACAATAAAAACCATATCACAGAGTGACACACAAGGTTGTTTTGCAACATCATGCTAAGATGCTTGTATCACTTCCACCATAAAATAATAGCATTTGTGTAAGAGTTACTTCCTAATAATGCATGATCCTTGACTTCAAGGAGATGGAGATAACTTAAATGATCTGTAGCCAATCTGTGTATTTTAGCCCATGTCATCAGCTCTGGAATCAAAACTCTGTCTTTTTCTCCGTTTAATTAAACTAAGGAAAACACATTTCCTTTTGTTTTGCTAACTAATCACCAAATAATTGGATTTTTAGATACAAGATGTGTTTTTTGTATCCAAGCAGCAATTGCTGCTAAGGATATGCTTTCAGTAATTTTAAAAATGATGTCATTCTTTAGCATTTTGTCAAAGCAGATTTGAAAAAAAAGTACTGTGAGGAGACAGCACTAGACAGTTGCAACTGTGCATTAAATGTATTCTCTTCTTCAACATTGCTATGCCTCTTATGCTGAGCCTTCATCTTGAGAAAATTTATTTTTCTCTTAACTTTAATATTTTCAGGGGAATATTTAAACCTGTTGGCATGATACAAAATGATGCATAAAGAAGAAATGTACTAGAAAGTACTCCACAAAATCCTATTACTAGCAACTTGATTGAGCTATTGTTGCAATATTTTCACTAAATAAAGTGCTACTGGCAAATGCACAAAATTTGTCCTTAAATGTATTCAAAATTAATGGTCTTCCAGTCCTTCAATACTGACCAAAAAAAATAAAGAAAAAAAAAAAAGAAAAGAGAAAGAAGGAAAAAAAGTAACTCAATGTTTCCAAGATATATATTTAATGTACATTTGACCAAAGGTCAAAATAAACCAAACTATAGGACACACAGGTTATACCTGAAAGATTTATATGGGTTTTGAAATGTGAAAGTTCTACAGTAACTAAATGCTGTAACAGTGTTTATTGCAATAAAAAGAATGATATTCTCCAGACACTGAGTCTGTGCAGCTTGTATTCTTCAATGTTTTGATCTTCGATACTTCTTTCTTGTGTAAGAGGTATAATGCATTTTAATGAGGTAAATGTCAACACAGCACAGTTACGGATCAATTCCATGAACCGATATCTATTTAATAAAATATAGAAACCTCTTAAAAAATAGTGCTGCTACAAATTTTACTAAGATATATTACACTCCAATGATTTTTGTAGTAAGAGAATTTTTTCTTTTTCATGTAGTTAATATTTTATTTAATAGTACAGTTTTACTTTTAGAAGTATTGAAATTCTAGCTGTCCAGAGATTAATGTTTCTAAATATGTATAATCAGATTTTAGGGATGGCTAGTGTTTCAGATTTCTAGTTTATTTGCTTTTTAACTTTAACCAGTCAAAAGGCAACCAAAAATGTCCAGAATTTTGTTATTCTTCCTTTGGCTGAGAAAAGTCTTGCTTTTATGAAAATGACTACAAAACCCCCATAACAACAAAACAATACCAAATTGTCTACCAAATTAGTCTAATCCAAAATTCTAATAGGAATAATAGTTTTCAGAAAGAGGGAGTCTGCTCAATGTTTGGTGAAAGGAGTTACACAACTTAGTGTACCCAAAATAAAGGTCTTTCTGTGGGTACTCCACTTGTCCCCTCCTTCCTGTTCCTGTGCTTGCACAGGGCTGCACCTCTCATGTCTCTTGGCCTAAGGTCTTTCCCACCCTTTGATGTGGCGACTAGGACCTAAAACTGGGGAAAAAAAAGGTAATGAACATAAATAAAATGAGTGTGTTCTTTTTGCGAGATAACAGAAACTATTATTCCTGTGTAGCTGCAGAAGCTGTTCTGGAAGTACCTATGACATTGTTCCCAATCATTGCTAACAAGGTTTGTTGTCTCTTCTGCTCCTACATAGTCATATGGATCTTCAAATACTTCTCCCACCTTCCTTGTTTTCTCATATATTTTTGTGTTGCTTTTATTTTAGAGTTTGTTCTTTTCAAACACCTCTTTGAAAATGATTTTTTTTACTTTGCATTCATCCAGGAAACAGAAATGTTACCATTAAGCACATATTTCCATACTGTATATTTCTTTAAAACATATGTTCAATGTCTTGTTTGTTTCATTACGCTGTATGAGTCTGATGCTGTATATCAGTTTACTGCATGATTGATCATGATTCTCTTCATAGGTTCTGTCATTCTGCAAAGTGTTTTGTAGAATAACTACTGAATAATTATTGCTTTCAAGAGAAGAAATAAACTTTTTCTTAATAAGTCACATAATAAAATGATCTGCTTAAGTGTCTCTGTTCACTTCCTAACTAATCAATTCATTATCAGTATACCATTGAGAGCTGAGAGCATTCAAAGCAGCTCTTTAGGGCCTTGGGAATAAACTACCTATTGAATAGTAAATTTATGATTTGATATTTCGGGAAATGGACTTTCCTATCAAAACTGCCTTTCTGTTATTGTTTCAGCCCTATCAGCATATTTTAATTTCTTTATTACACATTTAATGACATTTTGTCCATATGATATAAATAAGCACTGAATATTAAAGACATTTTAATATGAAATTTCAGGGATCAAACTGATATTACTATAAAAGGAACAGAGATGTTCCCATTTGTAGTGTTCTTTTTACCAAAATCTATAGAACATTTCACTTCAGAAACAAATAATGTGTGTCACTGATTTAGAAAAGCTAAAGCTATCTTCTCAAATTCCTAGTTCATAAACATTACAAGAGTTTTAGACCAGTTTTATCCATGGATCATCGTAGTTGTTTGCATAAGTGTCACACTAAGATGAGACTTGGAAGTTAGACAAATTGTTTTTTCTGAGAAATGCATTTGTATGGGAAATTCCCACAGCAGTGTAAAGCTGGCAGTGTAGCTTTACAGTACATAATTTCCAGGCCCATTAGTGAATAAATAGGTCCCAGGTGGAAAAGAGTATTGCCTAACCACTACATCCTCAGGAGCTGTCAAATAAGTAACTTAAGTGTTAGGACATGCACATGTATTAGAAACCAGACTTTCAATTTCTCTAAATTATACTTCATATCATCCTTCCCTAAGGACTTAAGAATGGTGAAATGCAAATATGGATACAGCAGAGCTCCACAAAATGAGCATGTTTCAGTCAACGCTAAAGATCTGGGACCAGATCCAAAAAGTACAAGGCATCATTGATATCAATGGGAATTAGGTGCTTAAATATCTTTGTGCTTTTTTCTGAAGTCCACAATATTTCATTGCTGATGTTTTACTCTATGGTGTTTCTAACACTCCCTTTATATAACAGAATAATTCTTACCCTTAAGGTAAATCTATAATTACTTAGTTAACTTAGTGATTGTTGCACTTTCATGGCCAATGGCACACTTTCTCTTATCTCTGTTGTGCCTTTCTTCTTCCTTTGTATTCAAGGATTATAGGTCTTCCTTATGAACTTTACTATGTATCAAACATTATCATAGAATACGTAACCTTTTTTCAAGTTTTGACAATTACTAATGTCATAATTCCTGAGAATTAGAATGCTGACAAATTAACGGATTTCTGCTTTGAATCTCCTTGATGTCTGCCACTGAAACCTGCATGTTTATATGAAGTAATTTTCTTGCTTCAAAGTAAGACTAGATCTAATTAACTCCACACTGAAATATAAGAAATATTCTCTGAGGTGAGGTGAAGTATAAACCAGAAAAGAAAAGACTAGATGTGAAAATCTTTCAGAACATCTTACTTTAGGACAAGAAAACATATAGGTAAAGAATTCAATTTTTGTCGTTGTTCACTGAATTTCCCAATATATAAATCAGAAAAAAATGATTTGGATAGCATGCAGTATATCTTGGAACAGCAAAGGAACTTAAATTCTTATGCTCTTAGGAGGAAGCAGGTGTCATATAATATGACAAAAAATTTAAATTAATTTCTTCATAATTAAAACATATAAAAAATATCATATATTGGACATTCATTATAATAGATTTAAGGCAAAATATTTAATCAATGAACTGAGCTTTCTTTGTATCATTTTATTCTGCTCCTTGCTCTGCTCCATTGGTTAACACAGCCAAAGGAAAAATAAAATAAATTTTCACATGGGGTATCTGAGATATAAATTAGTGATGTCTATTGCCATGGGATCAATTGATCATTTTCATTTCTTAATTAAATATTGTGTAGAGGAACAGCACTGCTTCATTGTTGCAATGTGCATATGTCATTGAAGTGTCTACAAAATCCACAGTGAGTTAGCAGTTACTATTAAATATAAATTGATGTACAGTAGAGAAGTTGATTTCTTGCTGTATTTTTTCAGGGCATTTTAAATGTTACACAGAAAAATATTTTCTTTGTAGTGCATATGTATTATTTTCTTGGTGAAGATAAATTGCATTGTATTTTATGGTTCATGTTTATTTGTTTTCTTTTAAAAATGAAACTGTTTAGGAACTGTTTAATATTCATTCACATAAGGGTCATATACTGCAAGCTAAATGCTTCATCACACAAGGCTGCTACATATTTAATACAGCATCTTCACAGTCATCTGAGAAGAAATTGTTTACCTCCAAAGAGAGCTTAGATTAACTTAATACTACTGCTTCAGTTGAAAACAGATAATCTAGAATAATTACCTCTCAAAGCCCATACATGCAAGGTTAGCAAAATAGGTTAGTGTAAAACCCATTGATGTAGGTTGTTCATTTCATTGTACTTGAATGTTAAGAAACAAAGTGATCCAGCAAACTGTGAATTTATGGATGATGTTGGGAAAAAAAGATTCAAGTACTTTTAAAATTACCAAAAGTCCTGTCAGACAACAACATATATATGCTTTCAGTGATGCTGAACGAGATTCACCCCATGATAAGTTTTTTGTTTCGGTTGGTTGGTTGCTTGGTTGTTGTTTTTTTTTTGTTTTGTTTTGTAGGGTTTTTGTTCCCCCTGAGAAAACATGGCCAATGAAGAAACAAGAAGCAGAGGACAGATGGTAAAATGATGCAGTAAATGTGTCTTGCTATCTTTCCTTTGCTACTTGATGAACAGTATCTTCTGAATTAAACAGATTAAATAAATTTGTGGGAGGTGTAAAGGATTCTGGGAACAAACAGTAATCTGTTCTCTCTTTCAACCCACCTAAATTCTTGTAAAGAAATTTCAACAGCAGAAATATTTTACATTAATTTTCATTTATTTATAAACATCCCCATTATGTTTTCTCTGAGATCTTAAAGATAATCTTGATTTGCTATGAAAATAATGAATAAGAGCTGAAAAGTAGAACATATTGGACAAGAATGTTTTTGGAAGTTCTCTGTGTTTTCAGTGTGCAGCTGAAAAGGGATGGGTGATACCTAAAAAGGAACACTGAACTACAGTATTAAAGAAGAAAATTTGGAGGATTCTTTTACGTAGAACTGTACAATAAGTTCCTTTAAATACAAGATATGTCACAAGTACTTTCGAATAAAATTGTTTAGTAAACTGTTTGTGGTAAAAAAGGGTCGGTGTAAACAACCGTATATTTCCAAGATAAATTACAATATCACAATAATCATTGAATGCTGCATATAAGCAGAAATAATTTTGCTTTTTCTAAAGTGAATCAAGAATATTTGAGGGCAGATCTTGCAGAGAGATCACTGCCACTGTGCTGTGAGAGGTCACCTTCAGAGTTATTTTTGAATAGTCTTAAGTCATAATGAAATAATCTACTTTCTGTTTGTCATGATGATTCCCTTCCAGGCCTTATTATTTTTTTAGAAAGGGCAGCACCTGAGAACACCCAGAAGCCTTTATTTGCCATGATAAAGGCCATATGTTAAGCTATACAAATCCTTTCCAACTTCTAGCTTGGTTCCCTGGCGTATCCCCAAGGAAAGAGTGCAACAGCTTTGGAGTTGTCTGCAGAGCTGTCCTGTGAATTCTCTGTGGTGTAGCTGGATGTACTGTTTTCTTGCCTCTCTGAAAACAAGCTTATTTTCATTTACTTGATCCTCATGGAAATGTAAGCAAAAGATTTACAGTGATATTCATTTTATGCTGGTTTTAGGTTTCCTTTTCTTTTTCTTTCTTTTGTTTTGTTTTTGGTTTTGTTGTTTGTTTGTTTTAATGTCCCAAATAAAAGGAGAATAGTGTAGTTGTGAATGAAGAGAGATCAGTGAAGAGACCTGTTAAATTATTTCATAATCGAATTTTCATTGTATTGAGCTTTTCTTTCCCCATGTTTGTAAAAAAATTAGTTTATACTAAGTCTATAGTTTTAAAACTTTCAGACATAATTTTCCTTTTCAATGAGTGTTGAAGCAGTGGGGTATATATTTGCTTTTTTCAGTGTTTGGTTTCACATCTCATCTACTTCAGTCAATACCATATTTTATGAAATTTTTATAAGAAGATAAAATAATAGCTCCAACAGAAGATTATCTCGCTGTCTTCAGACAGTATCATCATGTACCACAGAATTTTTCTTTTGACACACATTTTTTGTCATATTAATCCTTAATATATCATTCCTCTTAAAAAAATTGCTTGATCTACACTAATCAATCTTCATTTTACAGACAATCAAGGAGAAAGAAATGAGAGCAAGTTCCTATCACTTAAGTCCTTCAAGAATAATTAGAATGAGAAGAAAAGTCATTACAACCAAGAATTGATCTCAAACCCCTCCTAAAGTTCAGAAAATTGTGGAAGATATTTTACACCTGTCATAATATTAAATATATATATGTAATTATGAATCCATAAATAATATTTATTCCTTTGCTTATATATTAATTCTTTCAGATCCCATGTAAAAGTGAAAATTTTGCAATATAAAAAGACATATGATTCCTTTAGCATTTTTATAAGATCAGTAATTAGAAAAGGCAAGGAGTTTTGTGAGTGAATATTATTTCCTTTAGGTAGTGAATAGCTATCAGGAAAGTGTGTGCCTGCAACTGCTACTTAGTCCCACCTTTGTTTCCAAGGTCATCAAATGTAGCAAATGCATTATATGAAGGCAAATGCAACGAGGCCACCCTCTGTGCCTCACTAGTGATATAGAGGTGCATACTAAAAACAAGACAAAACAAGATCCAGTTCATCATCTGACCAGAAAAAGGGTTCAATCCGAGCAAAGTCTGCAGGGTCGTAATGAGTAACAGAGGCAACAACATATAATTTGCTAATCGAATTAAAACTTGTGAGAGTTTTCTTGTGAAGGTTTTCTTAAATTGCTAAATGTTAAACCACAGTGTTGTATATGTTGTGCTGGTTGTGGGTTTTGGACTGTATTGATAAAGGGAGGATTCCCTGCCTTCATCTTTGAAGCACCCAGCAGCCCCTAGCAACGGGACAAAACTTGGAAAGAGAGAACAAAGTGAAACCGAAAGAAAACAGCTCCTAGCAACAGGACTGAGCTACAAAGTGAAACCAGAAGAGAACAGCTTCTAGCAACGAGACAGAGCCCAGAGAGAGAATGGAAGGGATTTTAATTGGAAGATTCGAATGAAAGCGGGAACGGGGTAAATTTTGATTGGAGAACAGAGGATATAAAAGTAGACCGTAGGCCCCGTTAAGGGTGTGGTCCGTGTGGAGCAGGAGAGTCCTCCGGCGCCCAGCACGGTGCTTTGCTCATTTTCCTTTAATTTTACTTTATTAATAAAGTTTAATATTCCAAATATTCAAGATTATGGTCTTTTACCTATAACAGGGTGCACTTCATATATTTATCTCTCTATATTTTCCTTCTGTACAGACTCTTTCACCAAAGATTTGATTTCTTGAGAAACCAAATTCACAATATCTTCCGTATGAAAAATGCAAAACATTTCCTTGGCTTGTAATAACATGTTCGGGGTTACTGTATTCATTCCTTAGCAAATGACATGGCATGAAGCCAGTCTGCCTTTAGTGAAGACAGAGCAACTGGATGGGAAGAATGGTGGTTACTGTTATTGAGTTTTGAGATTTCCCTACATCGAATTATTTTCCACTGAATTTTAGACATGCTTGCAGATCATCTAATTACTCTAACTTATATGGGAAATAATGGATACTCAGTGTAAATAATACTTTTAGCTGTATCACCCAGCTTCAACAATCAAATTTAGAAAATTAAAACTATCTTAGATATGTAAATGACATCTCCAATATTTCTATTTCAGATATTTGTACTCCTGTTGCTCTTTTATGAAGTTTTTGCAAAGGAAGACTATTAAGTGTTTCAGCCTGGAGTCACCACACATTTACAGAAGAATTGTGTAATTAGTGCGTGTACGAAGAATTTCTATGGGGTTGCTGTATTGTTTTCCCAGGTTACTCCAGCAGTGTTTACCTGAGGTACAGCCTTTGATTAGCAATAGCATACTGCTTTGTTTACAGAGAACGCTCAACTGTTCCTCATGATTGATGTAGGAGGGAAAGAATTTGCATACTGAATGGTAAATGAACTCTAAAATGCCACGTTTTCATATAAAAGTGCACTTTGAATTAGCGGGAATTAGAAAAGAAAACCAAAAAAAGATATTTCAAATTAAAGAATTAGGATAATGCTAAAACAGGAAAAGAAATTGAGAAGCCAGAAATGGAAAAAATGTCCCAAGACAGCAGACAAATTTTAACTTTTTTGTTAACCTGTGAATCCAATGGATTCACCAAGATGTGTTCCCCTTATAGTTTTGTGTAATTGGTACTACAGTTTAAGTTTAAAAGTAAAAAGTTATTTTGAACCGAAAAATGAAATTTTAAATAACAAAACTACTTTCAAGATGTGTATCCTGTCATAAAAATGTATTGAAATTCACATTTTCTATTTGCAAGAAAATAAAATTTTCAGTTCTGACACTAACAAAATTCTTCAGTGCTTAAAATGCTCAAAATATAGACAGTAACAGTGAAGATCATTCTAATTGGAAAACACCAGTGTTCAAGCACAGAGAGGGTGATGATCACTCCATCAAGGCTCCACTAGAGTCTACTTTTGCTAACTCCTAGCATTAGTTAACTTTGTTTCAGAAGCATGGGAAGCTGTATTGTTGTTATCTTCATTGCATTAAAAAAAAAGGCATTCCAAAATGCAACTCAGTGTTATTTTTCAGTAAAATTAAATCCGTCCAAGAATATAAATTCAGGATCAGTTAATAAGGCTTTACAAAAGAAGAAAATTTGGTGCCGTTAAAAACAGTGCTATACTCTGCCACCATTTGTTCTTGGGTTCTTTGTGTTCCCAGAGATGTATTTTACAGCTGGAAAAGAACTGGTCAACAATTTAGATGAGTGGAGGAATGAAAATTCTTGATCTGGAGTTCATGATGCATTTCATGTTGATACAAGGAGAAGGGCAGTTCTTTCAGCTTTGTATGCTACGCTGCATAGTTCACAGAGTAATTATATTGTTCACCCTGAGTATAAGAAAAAGACAACAAAACACCTGTAAGTAGAGCTGTGGAAGGTCTGTTGCTCTGATCTGTAAAAATGCACTGCAAAATTTGTGATGAAAACATCTAAGCAGTGTTGTAAATATAAAATATGTAAATTGCACAAAGAATACAGAATATATGTCAAAATAACATTGAGTTTTCATGGGAAAAAGCATGACTCTCAGTGGGTAGCATTGATGAAATCATGCCCGGTATAAAGGCAAAAAATAAAAAACACACTGACAAAAAAATATAGCATGGATAGCATCACCAAACTGATGACTTTGTGTCCTAGAGAGTTTGCTGACATCTACAGAATCAAATGCAACACTCAGGCAGACACTAAACCATATTTATATATATTTTGTTATTCTCTCCAGCTTCTTCAAAATCTATAGAGAAAAGAAGTAGTGAAGAAAAAGCCAAAGCAACAAACCAAAAAAATTTAAAACAAAAACCCACCTGAAACTTTATCCAACACCTGAAATAGCCCTGAATAAAAATCTATTACGAGAGTACAGGTTTGAATCCTCATAAGTATACACAGATCAACAAATTCGAGTCTTTTTATAGATTCCAGAAAAAGAAAGATATTCCAGCACTATTTTTATTTTTCTTTGTTAGAATATTTACTTGAGTTTGTTTCTTTCAAGTTAATTCAGAACCTGCTTCTGTGTTTTGAGAGCACGTAATTAATTTTATTGCACAACCATTTCCCTTGATGTGATCACTTTGTTTAACTCTAATGAAACTTTTATTAAACTTTATATGCCTGAAATCATGCAAACAGATCCTCATTAGGATTTAGCAATCTTATATTATTAAAAATCACATCTTCACACCTTCATTGCATGGTTGAAGTGCTGCATCTTTGATAAGAATACAGAAAAACCTTTCATTATCAAAGCAGGTTATAGAATGGCAATTGAATGAAAGGGTGAGAAAAAAAAAAAAACCCAACAAAACAACCAAATAAAAAGAACCACAGCATGGCAAATCACATCAGTTTACTATCCCTGCTCAGCAAAGATAGTTTCTTTTGCATAAGATTTATTTCAGCAATTTCTGTGTCATTTTAAATTTGTTGCTTAGCTCTCCTAAGATTTTAATCACAGATGAAAAACCTTTTCCACATGCAGGTATACAACTATTTGCAACTTCTAGGACTTTGAAAAAAAGAATAGTTAGTAGATTCCTATTTGGACAGAAGTTTTGGAAATTGCAAAAACATTACATTATTCATTGCTCAAACTGACATGCTGTGTAAGACCTCATGGAGGGAAGGAAAAAGAAAAAGAGAGCTTAATGAAAGAATTCACAGACCAACATTCTGCAAAACTGAGTATCAAGGCTCTGGAATAACTGGACTACCAGATAGGTGTTGGAAACCATCCAATTTTTTTTTATTTCTAGATTAAAAATGGCTATAAATAATTTGTGTATTCATCAGATAAATAATAATTTAGCTTATTGGAAAATAATATTTTGATTGAATTGTATAGATAGAAAAATAATAAAGTACAAAAAATCTATTAAAATAAAAGAATATTTCATAAATTTGCAATAGCAAGCCAATTACACCTGAAATTCAGAATAAAAAATTCTGACCATAGTGTGCTGTTGTTACAGGAACATTACTGTTTAACAAATTTGATCTAAAGCTGGGCTTATAAAGTCACAATAGTACAGACTCTTTATAAGATAAAAGTAAGACTAACCCTCCTTTTGTATTTGCTCTAATTTAGGGTTGGTTTTTGTTCTTGTGAAAGATTGATCTAGAATTGTGCTTCAGCTTGAAAAATGGTGTTGTCATATCCAGTTATACGTTGCACAAGAAAATCCAATTGTTTACAAATACCTTTTCAAGCCATTATGATAGGGACAACAATTTGCTGTCATTTTCCAAAAGCCTTAGGCCAGTCTGTTATTTCTGACAAGAAGTAATTTATGATGAGAGATTTTGCCAAGAAACTAGCTAGGAATTAATATAAGAGTGAATTAGTAGGCAGCATAATAACAAAGGAGAAATAATATAAGTTTCTTGTCACTCAGAAGCAGAACCTACCACCCAATAACAGAGATTCACTGAGGCACTGGACACAAAAAATCAAGCATAAGATTTGTTCTTGTCAGCTCAGCTATTAGGTGATGAAAATGTGTTATGTAAAAAGCCCTGCAGATGAAAGACACAAAAGACAACATAAAAAGTGAACAAAAATAAAAGGTAACATTCTTCATCTGGGTAAAATAGGGGGAAAGAGTCATGGTGTCTAAATAATTTGCTGAATAGCTTATAATAGAAGATATAAATTGTGTTCTGAAAAATTGAAGAACAATTAGTTGATCTTGGCCCCTGTCTTCACAGTGCATTCTCTGTCAGACTGCCAGAATGATTTTTAGGTAAATATTCTTATTTTCTGGAACAGTTTTTGAGGATAAACCCAGATTCTTTTAGGACCAGATGGTTTTGCATATACAGAATGAAGGACCTATGTCAGCAAGAGTAGAGGTCTGATCTTAATTGATGCCAATTTCAGATTAAATATTTCTGCTTTCTATTATTTTTTGCTATCTATTACCTATCATCTATGTATAATTATTATTATCTGCTTGCTATTTTGCTTGATTTACTTGTTTGCTATTACAAAACACAAAGATGGAAAATAAAACAACCCAAAACTCAACCTTGTTTTTTGGGTTTTTTTTCCTAGAAATGCTTTTAAAACATTCAGAAATCTAGGAAACAACCACACAAACTGTTAAAGCTGCATTCACTTTCACATAACAGTAATATGAAATGACAATATCATGAAACTGTACATATGTTTTAATTTAAGCCTGTTCAGACAGAGGGACATATAGAAATTGCATGTAGTATTTGTTAAATGCAATGAGTTGAATTTTACCTTTATTTCACAGACTGGGGAAGTTTTCAGCTTTTCTAAAATCGAATTTCTGTGGGGTAGTTACATTTCCTGACAATTATCCTGATAGCAGATATTACAGGGACAACAGAGGAAGGACTAATGTCTCACAACAGCTGGTCAAGAAGATATGATCTCTATACCTACTATGCTATTTTATATATCAGACTGGATTCCAAAGGTGTGATCGCTAAGTTTTTTGGGAACAAAGAAATATAACAATGTTTATAAAAAACCCAAATGAGAATTTTTCTATGTATTTTCTTTTTAACATTTGCTTTAAAAATATCTTAAATTCTTTGTATGGCTAGTTCATTACCAGTAGCCTGCATTATTTTTCCTATTTCCTTTTTAGTATAGCAGTCAGAACTGTTATTAAAAGGAGAATTGAATGTACCACATTATTAAAGAAAAGGTACATTTATTAAGAAGTTCTATGGAATTAAATAATAAAGCTCCAGCTTTCTTTTATCAGCATATTCAGCGTTTAGATGTGATACAGAATTTTTAGTTAATGCTTTTTCTCATAGTGTAAATTGAGAATTAGCCAAAAGGTTGTGTAACAGTTACCCTGGCTTATAACAATCATGCTGAATTCCTGTCTGTTGCCTTTTGGAATAGCCTAAACACTCCTAAATCAGTGTTTATCATGGAGAAGACAAGAAAATATCCACCTTTTTTTTCCTTTCAAGGAAATACATGACACTTATAATATCCAAGACCCAGAACTACAGAGTAATCTACAATAGCACAACTCATTCACTGATGTTTGTGCCTTTGCCTCCTTTCCAGAAGCATGTTCATACACACCAGGAGCTGCAGTTAATAACAACTATGGGGTCAGAAACACTTGCAACAGGTCTTCAGCCTGGAACACTTCTTTTATTTAAAAAAAAAAAAAAACAGACTCACTGATTGCACTTGAATATAAAGACCTTAAAATTATTTTACAGCAATTAGAAAGTTGATATACCTAAACCTATTTGCTAGGAAAATTATCACATGAATGTGTTAGCAAGATTCATAGATTTCTGAGGTACCATGTATATTTGTAAAATTGTGAAGCTCTTGATGTGACCTCACTGAAGAGTTCACCTCACAGTGATAATAAAAGCAGTTACATTTGCTGTACTGTTTTCTTCTCCTTGTTCTAATCCACTCTTCATACTGCCCAATTTCTCTAGTCAGATTCTGATGGCAGCATGTATCTAAAATATAGTTCTTCATCTGCGAAGATGAACCACTCCTTGATTATGTGTGTTCTTTTTCTGTTGCTCTTCACCTTACCCTGAGCCAGTTCTTAGCGTTCATGTGGACCAATCATGTGGATTCATTTAATATATGAGGACCTGTGGATCTGAAAATGCAGATGTGTATCTCCCCCTGGTCTTGGAGGGGAGCTTCTATTTTCACTTGGTTTTCCTAAGTATTAGAAAAATTAAAGACACCAATCTCAGGCATATCCTAAATCAGAGTAAGTTTCCACAGGTCTAACAAATTCCTGTTTATTCTGCCTTACATTATTGTTTATGGCCATCAAGAATTCCTTCTCAAAGACTGACTCAGCCTCACTACAACCTCCTTTCAGGTAGTTGCAGAGAGTGATAAGGTCCCCTGAGTCTCCTTTTCTCCAGGCTACACAACCCCAGCTTCCTCAGCTGCTCCTCACAGGATTTGTGTTCTGGATGCTTCAACAGCATCAGTGTCCTTCTCTGGGCACATTCCAGCACCTCAATGTCTTTCTTGTAGTAAGTGCCCAGAAGTGGACACAGTACTAGAGGTATGGCCTCAGCAGTGCTGATTAAAGGTGATCACTGTCTTGGTGCTGCTGGCCACACAAGTTCTGGTACAAGTCAGGATGACATTGGCCTTCTTGACCACCTGGGCACACTTCTGGCACATAAAAATACAAATATATAATTATAAAGAAGTAGACCAAGAAATGCTTTGAAAATCAGCTTGTTAATTACATGAAAAGTATTAATTAAACCCTTTATTATTATTTTTTAAAATACAACAGAAATCGGAAGACTTCAAAAAACTCTGTAAGGTCAAGAGATGAGAAAGTTGTAATAGGAATGTCTAAGAGATAAGACAGATAAGATGAGAATAAGAGAAATAAAAGCATTACTTTCATTGGTATTCATTGCATAGGAGATATGGGAGGTTTGTCCAGGAAAGTTTCTTTAATGAAGTAAATTGAAGAAATTGTTGCAGTCTAACATATCACTAGATCAAAATGATATGATGAATCATAAGAAATTGTCAAGTATTCATCTACTGCCCAGAAAGACCTAAAAAAATTGTCAAATTACTAATGCCATAACTTATCAGTTAATCAAATTAATTTGCAGTAGAACAAAATGTGCTAAATACATTTTTTTTTCTTTTTTACAGGATTCAGTGTAATCTGGAAAACTACAGACCAGTAAGTTAACCTTCTCTATCACGGAAATTATTACAAAGGATAATAGAGAACAAAAGAAGCTGAAACATGGATAAATAAGATGAAAAAGCCCACTTTATAATAAGGAAAATTCAAGATGGGTTATATAAAAAGAACTTTTTTGCCCTCAAGTTTCCTAAATTTCTTTGTAGGACACAACGCTGTTGCAAATAAAAATGATCCCAATGTTGTGGAACCATACATAAATGAGTAGTTTAGGACAAGATGAAGTTTTTCACACCTCAGGATTTGCTTTTAATTAACTGCAATGCATAATCTCGCACTTCTCTCATGTAGGTCTGTGAATTTCTGTCTTAATATATGAATTATACTCTTCAATTTAATTTAATGTTAATCATACCACAAACAGCTAGAAATTAAAAATTCGTGGACAATTTATGTGAGTATATATGAAAAGATAATTCAAATCTAGAATAACATTTTTCAGCTGACAAATAGAGGGAATAAATACCACCATGCTCTTCTATGAGATTTCTGATATTCAATCATTTATAAATAATGTGGGTAGAGTATAATTAGTGAAGCTGTGGATAACAGTGACACAGAAATACCAGATGTTTAAAAATAGTCAGACCATGAAGAGCTGATATGCAGTTTCAATTGCAACTGACTTCACTATTGCAAGAGTAGCAAATAAAGTCGCAGTTGAAATGTAAATTGCACATATGTGAAAAAGGAAATCGAAGTAAGACACAAAGCAATCCTAAATATGTAATTTTGTGATACACTCTAAATAAAACTGTTCTAGTTCAAAAGGGTTTTCTTTGACTAATTTTGATTGTTTAATGGCAAACTGAACAATGTTCAACAGAAATTTTAAGATAACATCGGGAATTATTAACAATAAGATAGAGTATAAAGCAGAAAACATGAGACCTTATAAATCCCTAGACTATCTGCATCTTAAATACTTTGTACAATTCTGCTTCTTCCCATTGAAATATGTGGTAGAAAAAGGCATGGTAAAAGTGATAAAAATCTTATCGCTACTGTGGATTAATTTATGGGTTGGAGAAATTAATTAATAGTCTACTTTGAAAAAGGGAGGAATCACAGAATCAAATGGGAATGGCATACAAATCAATTAATAAAGAGGAGGTGACTATGCAGTGATAATTCATAATTTTGCATAGTGATTAAGAAATCAAAGAAAACTGTTTGGTGCAGAGTCATAAAATTAGGTACGTATGTAAGCTGTGGAAAACTCTTTGCCTTGGGAAATTGATTAATGCCAAAAGCACAAATGGACTCAGAATATTAGGAGAACAGAATTTCACTGAAGGCTAAACACAAAGATAAATGTAACATTTTGTCTCTGAATCATGGGTTGCTAGAAGCTGGAAAGCTGTCGCTGCAGACTTATCTGTTATGCTCCCTTGTTAGATGTTCAATACTGGTAACTACCAGAGGTCGGGTATTCGACTGAGTGAATCTGCCATTGTCATGCTTCTTATCTCTTAGTCTATCACTTGAAAGAGCATGGTAGTCTTAGAGTACTTAATTTAATAATCGTATTTTGAAGAAAATATCAAAGCAATATTCCGTGACCTAAATTTAAAGAATGTCTAGTGCTAACAAAAGATGATTCCTCCAGAATTAAGTTAATTACTTCTGCTTTCAGTTGTCTGTTTTTGGTTTTTTATTATTCAGAAGTTGTCTGTTGTTTTGAGCTGCACTCTAACAAGCTGTCTTGGCTGCTGTTGAGTTGAAAGAAAAGATTACTGTCCTCAACACACTGACAGCTGTTCAACCATGTCTCACTGACAGAGGTTGTTATTCTGGTATACCAGAATGAAGGGAATTTTTTTTTTCCATCAGAATTGTCGTTGTCAAGAAACCCTAATATCTGAATGTTTAAATCAGCTCAAATCACTTTGACACAACCAAAAGAGTCAGCATCCACACAGTTGTGTTGGAGATCTGGAAGATAAAGAATCTAGGAGATATACTGCCACAATAATTTTTGTTTCTTTTCAAGCTGCAAGAAAACAATCTTATTCTGGACCATTTTGAGGAAAGAAGGGATGGAGGAAAGAAGGAAGGTGGAAAAAATAGTTGTGACACAAAATAAGTACAGCTAAATTGCCGTGTGAATTAATTTCTATAATTTCTTCATTTGAGGGCTTGCCCCATATTTTGTGACTTTTTTTGAAACTCTCTTAAGCAAAATATGGAGATAAAATGAAAGACATGTATATGTAATGACTGAAAAGCAGTGTTTTTCATCATAATATAAAGGAATGTGTGTCACTGCCATAGAAAAAAAATATTTTCAAAAGCAAAATTAAGTAACAAAAGTTAATTAATGCATTAGAAATTAGAATTATTACTAATGAAAGATAACTTTAATTTCATAAGGGTGGGTGTCAAATCTTTATATTTTAATGTGAAGAAGAGTCAGTTAGATGGTCCTCTTTAAGGAAGCTGATTATTTAACATATGGTGGTCTAGAGGATCTGTGAACATGTAATGTGAGTTTAATTCACTATTCTTATGTTTACATCTTCTTGCTCTCTTTTACTGTATTCTTATCTAAAATTCCTTTCCTTATGGGGAAAAGGAAGATTTCCAGGGAAAGAAGGGCCAATCAAAGCTTCAAGAAATTGTTTGGGGAAGACAGATAGAGAAAGAGGGAAGAGAGATCTAAGGATTGTGTTTTGTGAAAGCAAATACTACATGCAGTTAAAGACCATACACATATAATACTAAAATACACTTGAAAATAATGGAGAAATGGAGGAAAAAAATAATATATTAATGTAATTTTTTTAAAAGATTAATCTATTCTCTTAAATATTCAGTCCAGAACAATAACAATAGCTGCAAGCCCCATGTAGTCAGGACTCCAAAAGCTTTACAGGTTATGATTTATGAAGAGGAACTTGACATTGTATTTTCCTTGCAAAGGTTCCATTCTTGTTGTCTGAAGTGACTGCTCTGCTCTGTGCTCCTGTGCTGTGCTGGACTGGATAGAGCATCAATCTGATTCTGTTATACTTTTATCAAAGGCCCTGTTGCAGGGGAACCCTGCCTGAGAGACTGCAAAAATAGCCAAGATGACCACTTCCTGGAGTGGATGGATCTGACAAGCAAATGATTAACACCAGAAATGGACAACTACCTCAAACCTCAGAAGTTTATGTTTTAACAGATTTTCTATAGCATAGATAGTGACTTATTGTATTAGACAGATAGTTATTCCCCCTGTATTTGTATGTTTTATTCTCATTGGTGATGGCTACCCGGTTACCGGTTTTCTATTGGTTGTGTAATCCCTATTTTTTCATTGGCTGGCCAGTGATGCAAACCTAGCGTCATCATGTAAGGCTAGCCACGCCCCATCTGTATTCCCCTCCTTCCCTCCTATCCCTTCCCCTACTGGCCGTGCTCCGCCCCAGCTCCTCCCACTTTCCAAGCCTCTCCCTGAACCCTATATGAGTCCCATGCTCCCTGAATAAAAGGTTCCAGCCTTCTTCACCCTACCATCGGCTGAGGACCGTTCCTTCCACCCCTGCAGAACGCGGCACCCTGTATCACAAATAAGCCTAAATTACAGCCAATTCATATGGTGAAAACAGAAGCCACTGTCAGATGGTGTTTGACAATGAAATAAAATAAATACATCTTCATTAAACAGACCTTAGCACACACTTTAAAAAGGCTTGTGTGTCTCATCTGCTGTTTTACAATAGTGATAAATGTCATGTAGACAGTGTCTAATAGAGCCATCTGCCCCACCTTTCCAAATGAGACCTGGTATTAGGCATTATCAAAGGAAATAGCTTTTGCAGGCTGACCTCATATTGCCCTTACAGCCTTGTAGTCATCAAAGCAAGCAAGATGAGTTCTTTTACACTAATGTGAATGTCTGATCTTTTATGACACATTTAAATGCACCAAATGTGTACAGTTTCTCCTACCACTGATCTGTTTTACATGGCATGTACTGAGATACTCGTATTGGCTAATCCCAAATTAATCACCAACGAACATAATTTAGGGACACTAAGAGTCCATTGTACATCAGTGTACAGCTTGGATCAGTTTAGAAACTGTCTCCATTCTGGTCTTGCATGTAATCTTTGGACTCATAAGGACTTTCTGATTGTTTCACTGGATTTCTTACAAGTTAAATAATCTACTCTGTGTCCTGTATTACAAAATATACATGTTCTAAATAGATTCATTCAAGGTATCTTTAAGGCAATATTTTGATCTCTTGATTCTTTACTAATTCGTCTGATGTGAATAGGTTGAATAAGTTAATTGTCCACACATGATTCACAAGGTCAAGTATTTCTGGCAGGTCTCTTCCTGAGCTGTTAAAAGTGTTAATCAGAGCAGGAGTGTGGTTCTTTAACTGAGAACAAACCTAAACTACTTGAATTAGGCATTCAGCAATATTTGATGAGAACCTCTCAGAATGACAGAAACAGAGCCAAATTAAAATAATTTTAGTTACCTGATTACATCATAGGTGATGGAGTCTGACAGCAGTCAGAGTGTCAAAGGTCTCTCTGTAGGTATTCTGTAAGTAACTTGCTGAATGTAACACATTAAATAAAGATTGTGACTATTTCTATCTTTGAAAATAGCTATCTCAGTGCAATAAATAGTAATAAAAAAATCTTTCTATAAGGTAATTTTAAAACAAGAAATTAAAGTTCTAATTTTATGCTCTGTTTAGCAAGCAGCCACAGCAGCAGACTTATAAACAATGTAATCAAGTTTGCCACTGTATTCTACATGAGACATAAATTAAAACTAGACTGATTAATGATTTTTGTAGCAGGCTTCCCCTCTCTAATTTAATAGAAAATTGGGGAAAATTGAAGCATTTTACTATTGTTTACTGTATATTTCTTTAACATATTTCATAAATATAAACCACTTCATCCAACTAGATCTTCAAGCATATAGGATTTTGCAGATAAAGATTAGCATTTTAGAAGTATTCAGCCAATATATATCATAAACTATATCATGAAATCATACATGTGATCAAAACCAATGTTTCCGGTCAAAAAGGACCACGATGTATAACTCAAAACTTGTTATTCCAATAGCAAATGATCACTTGTGAGGTAACAGATGGAATGGGAATACTCTCAGGAATTGACTTTGAAGTTATAGTGGAAATGAGGAAAATGTCAGTTTTATGGCTGTCTTCTTAAGATAGCAACAATGCTATAGAGCCAGTTTATCTGCCCAGGATTTCAGAGTATATCTGCTAGTCTATGCCTAATAGACTAATGTAGTCTGTCAGCATATTTGTCCACAGATTAGTTCGAAATTTTTAGCAAATTTTTGCCCAATAACTGCAAAATATTGTCTTGCCCTGGTAAAAGGAACAAAGCCTAATAAAAATGGTATTGATATATGAAGAGTAATTCAAGCTGAAGCTTTTCAGGAAAAGAATAGCTATTGTGATACAGCATAAAGTTAAATCGGGGCAAAGTATTCTCATGGTGTCATTGGAACTGATTTCAAATACCTAATATTAATATAAACAGTAAAGCAATTTAAACCATTCACTGTCACGCCCAGGAATAGATATAGAAATTGAGGAATTTCCAGCTGTAGGATTGCATCATAAAGTTTACAGGAAGGACCAGAAGTAAAG
This sequence comes from Campylorhamphus procurvoides, assembly GCA_013396655.1. Classification (NCBI taxonomy): domain Eukaryota; kingdom Metazoa; phylum Chordata; class Aves; order Passeriformes; family Dendrocolaptidae; genus Campylorhamphus; species Campylorhamphus procurvoides. The sequence continues at coordinate 819,327 of WBMV01005164.1, read as the reverse complement.
AGTCAGATCAATGTTGTAAATTCAAAAATCAGAGCAAGACAACCATTAAAGTCCTGGTAGCTTGTAGCTATCATGGTAAAGTTTTCATGATAGCAGCATGAAAAATAATTTTAGTTAGTTCTAAAGATGCTGTTAATATTACCAGTCCTGTTTCTTTGAAGTGATTCAGCCAAAACTTATTTTTATTTGCCCAAGCAAAATTTTGATAACTTGTGCTGAGATGAAGCTAGTTACACTGGCTTAGCTGGGGATATAATCTAATTTAATATTTGTAAAAGGGTAATAAAAGTGTTTGGACTAGGAAAATTAGCTTATTTCTTATATATGTGTAGGGTATGCATTCTTATATATGTGCCTCTACTCAAAAGAACTACACTGAATACATAAAGTGAAAAGAAATTGTGTAGATTTTTAGTTCAAGAATGCTGAACATCCCAGGGCAGCAGAAGTCCACTTTACTGTAATAAGCAGATTCTGTACCTTTTTCTGTACCAAAGTATGGGGCAGTGAAAAAGCTATCAGTAGTGATTTCTGAAGAGTTTTCATTTTTTATATCAGCAAGGCAGAAAATTTCAAAATCTTCCCTAGACACATTTCCATATTTTTCTCTCTAAAATTTTTGTCTTTTGCTATTCATTCTTCATTTTCCCTTTGACACCTTTTCCACTGGATAAGAGAGTAGGTTATCTAGATTTTTAAACTTTGATAATGGCATTATTTATCTAGTACAAGGAGAAATTCTATGGGTTTACGTGTTCTTCGTAAAGAATTAATAGTATGAGCAGAAAAAAATCCATTATCTCCAGATTCATACAGGATTTTATTAAATATGCTTAAAAATAAACATAAAAATATGTTTTTAAATTTTTTTTCCTTTAAATCTTAATTTGAAAATTACACCAAACCAATATACCCAATAGTGAATTAGGAAAAAATCCATTTATTGTCCCCTCTGAAATAATGTTTCTTTCAAATATCTGTGGGATTTCTCTTCACACTGCCATATCAAGCTGAAGTAAGAATGTGACATAGATTAGAATATAAGTAGAAACTGTCTCTTGAAACATTTAAAGCAGAAGTGGAAGTAAAGTACAGTTAGAGTTGGAAAGCTTAATGAAAGAAGAATTCTTGCTTTGGAAGAAATGTTTTCTAGATGACCGAAAATGGCTTATTCCTTCTTAGATTGTACAAAATGGCTACATAAAGTTGTCTCTGGTGTGTAGTTTTTTAATGCTCACGCTAATGGTCTACAGACCTAGAGTCAAAGTACAATTCTGAAACATTTTAGCCAACAAGACAAGTACTTTAACAATAAAACCCAAAGGAATGTGGTGTTACCCATGTTAAAACACATGCAGAAGTCTTTTCTTTGAACAGCCCTCCATTTGCGGTGATGCCAGGACAATCTGACAGAGAGGTCACCTTCACAAAGTGAAGGCATATAAAATCTGTCTTCATGCAACCAGAGTATAAAGTTTTGAAAAACTCCGGTTCTGATGTGTTCATTTCTCAGGAACTCCCTGAGGAACTACCCACAGGAAATGGGACAGAAGCCATTCACATAATAAAATAACCAAAAAAAACCAAGGAAGAAGAAAGCTGAAGCCATAACCTTGGCGCATGCTACTCTGTGTCAGTAGCATCTGTTCCCAAATTCACAAATGCCCCACCCCCAAATGCAAATGCATTAAGTATGTGAAAGAGAGTCTTAGGGGACATAGTACTGTTATTCCTCATGACTGCCTTCAGCTGACTTGGAGTACACATATTGCCACCTCAGCGCTAAAGTGAGAGCTAGACTGTTCCATTGCTTCTGGTAAATGAGCTTGAATATTTGCAAAGATAGAGAGATTGCATCTGATGTTAGTAACATATGCAAATTAATACATTTCTAAAGTACAAAAATTGCATGACACTGTTTTCTCATTCCTCCTTCCCAAGTGATAATTTTACAGCAATTAGAACAAATAGCACTTTAATACTTTGAGTCTGTTTTTTCTGTTATATCTTATATTCAAAAGTCATGCCATTGGAAAGACATTCACAGAATAAAATATCAGATACAAAATACCTGTTTGGATATACTGAAGTTGATTTACTACATATGCCAAAGAAAAGAGAATACTAAGCTCTTCCCTTGGGACTGCTATTTGACACCTCAATCCTTTAGACTGATGGGCTTACACAGGGTTTCCATGTGACATATTCTAATTTTGAAATCATAGGTTTAAGCAATTTTACCTGTGATCAAATCTGACAGATAGAAACCCCCTCATTAATCTCATTTTTATGTATTCCTAGGTGCATATAAAACAGTATGACATATATGACCTATTATGACCTATTAAGATTACAGTTCCTCTGGCAATAATTAGTAAATGCACCTTGAATTTAAAATAAATAGACATTTGAGTAGCAGTCAAAGAACAAAAGGAAAAAAAAAAGGTTCATATGTCATTCCCTAAAGCAAATAGAAAAGTTCAGTCTGATTACAAGCTGCTTTAATGTCTGATCGGAATGTCAAAAGGAATAACAAAATACCTGTACCGGAGTGTGTGTGTCCTTATCTCTCTATACATAAAAATACCTGCCAAAACACAGGCATAATTATTTGAATAAGCTTATTGCTCTGAAAGGATTTTTTTAACTCTTCAATTCACTGTACATTACATATTTAAAATATAATACAAATAATTGGCTGTCTGTACTAGTGTGAAAGTTTAGGAGAAAAAAATCTCCAATTCAAAATAGTTATGTTGTTATTTCAGGCCTTAATTAAAAGTAATAAAAAGGTGAGGTTTTTCCTTGTTTTAATTCTGTTGATATTTTTTTCCTATTAAAAAAACTGCAAACAGATCATCAGTGAAAAATAAAAACCAAATACTAAAACAACAGGCAAGCCAGTTCAGAAAAAGTGGTTTAAGGAATAAGAGGAATTAAATAAGTATCTTACATGTTCAAAAGTAAAACTGAGGTCCAGAAAAATCTCTCTTGGTCATTGCTAACTGTAGAGAAGCCTGAGACACCTAGGAAACTCCCTTCTTTACCTCAGCATTCTCTTGGCACCTGCAATGCTGCATTGTGTTCAGACCTCATCAGACCTGCTCAAACCCCAACCCCTTGGCTTCAGAAACTAGGCAGAAAAATATTTACCTCTTTAAACTGTAGTCAGCTGTGAAAAGTAGAAGGCACCTGATCAAGACTGCTGGAGGTCAGCCCCCAGTGTTTCCTTTACTTTACAGATGAAGACAATTGGCATTTCCATGACTCAGTCCATGACATCTTCAAATGGCACTTTTAAAGTAGATGAGATACCCTAAAAATGTCTTTTCCTCTCTACTGCCTTTAAAGGCACTCTGGCATGATTAGTATAGAAACAGCTGTCTAAATCTGTTGTAGATTATAAAAATAGCTTAAACTGTAAATGCTATTAGGCAGCAGATAATTTGGTGTATGTGTGTGCCTATGGGTGAATGTCTGGAATTGAGCCTTTGTATTTTCAAGGAGAAACTTGCTACTTGCTAGCTGTAACCAGTATAGACTGGTTGTAAATTCTGATAACACTTGAACTGAGCAAAAGTGACACATCCTGAATCCCATAATTAATAGGGACATGAGAGAGAAACACCGATTAGGAAGCTAAGCATGTGCACATAGACTATTTAGGTGGGAAAGCTCAGGGTTTGGGTTTCTGGACAAAAAGACAGTGTACAAAAGCAGAGCTACTGAGAAGTGGTCTCAGAAATGGAAGGAGGGTCTGAAAAGATGTTGAATGGCTGATTCAGGGATACAGAAGCATGCTGCTGTTACATAAAAACAATCATATTTCTTTTCAGAGTGTGTTCAACTGAGCACATTGACAATCATGTAGAATTACACAGAAAACCTTATTGCTTTCTACAACAACCTGAAAGGAAGTTGTAGAAACATGGGAGTTGGCCTCTTGTCCCAGGAAACACGTGACAGGACAAGAGAAAAGGTGCTCCAGGAAAGGTTCAGGTGGGACATCAGAAAGAATTTCTTCTTGGAAAGGGTGTTCAAGCATTGGAACAGATTTCGCAGGGATGTGGTAGAGTCACCATTCCTGGAGGTAGTTAAGATATGACTGGACATGCCAGTTAGTGCTGCGGTCTAGTTTACAAGGGGTGATCAGTCAAAGGTTGGACTTGATGATATTGGGTGTCTATTCCAACCTAAATAATTCTGTGATTCTACATGATTGGAGCAAAGATACTGGAAGTAGAGTATGATCCTGAGGTCAAAGATATGCGTGGAGATAAATGTTGGGGGATTCCCAGGGACTTGGCAGCTGTCCAGACATGACTGTCTGCCTGCCCTCCCTGGGAAGCAGGGGTCTCCCTGTGCGGAAAGGAAATTGCAACCTAGTGAACATAGCACTTTTTAGAGCAAGTGAGTGTGTGAGAGAATCAAAGAGGGTAAAAGCCAGAAGGTTTTTTAATAAGTCCCAGTATGCAGCACCACTTCATGTTGTTTATTACCTGTTGATTAAATGTATTTACATATCTGAATTTGGGCAAGGTAAATTCTGTCTAAACTGATATGACTTGAGCCTATAATGAAAAGCAATTGTAACCAGTTTATTTTTTGCTACGCAGTCATGAGAGGAGAACGTTGCCCATAATAAAAGAGATATGGATCTCTCCAGAATGCTGAGCAACCATGTCTCAGTACTCAGTACTCTTCTCAGCCTTATAGCACTCCTTCCTGTCAGCAAACACCAGCTGCTGTGCAATCAACTGTGGGACACCTACACTTTGTTCTCAAGCACACGAAAGCTGCCATCACACAACAAAGAATGAAATTTGCAGGTGACAGAAATCAAGAAAAGAACCAAACTTCATGAGCAAGAGTTCAGGGGAAGGGTCCCTATTCCCAGCATTAATCTGATTTTTCAGAAACTATGCAAAATGTTTAAAAAGTATTGTAGGAAGAGACAGATCTCACAGATAGGGTGAACTGTAGCTCATCTTTTTCATCAGGATCCAAAGAACTGTGGTCCAGAAGATGAATGAGGTCCCTTAAATGACTGAAATGGAATTCAAGTACTTCTTTCTCAGTTATGACACAATTCGTTTTCTGTCTAACCTACTGCTTAATTCCAAATAAGCTAAAATCTTTCATCCTTTACATTTTCAATATTAACATTTCCTTCACACCTGAAGTTCTGTTTATGAGACTGTCAAGATATGCTTCAGTTTGCACAATTTTAAATGTATCCATGCCTAAACCCTGGCAATGCCGAATGACTACTTAGAAATTAGTTGGTCCTTGTCCATGACATTTAATGAGCTTCACCTTGTGGATAATATCAGAATATTTTACATACATTACAGTCTATATCAAGTGCAATGACAGTGATCTCTGCTATTGACTTAGGAAGTTTTTAAGTAGAAGACTGTTAAAGGGCCATGAGAGTATCCACAGGGGCTCCTGGAGATTTGGCTGATAGGTCTCTGGGCCAGTTAAGAGCCACTGCAGCTGAAGGTGAGCACTTCCCAGTGGTGACCCAGGAGTAGCTCCAAGGATTTTGGGGCTGAACCCTGCCCCAAAAGGGAAGGTACTTTCTGCTGAGGAACTCACCTTGATCTTGCTAGAGCTCCAGCTCCAGTTCCTGCTGTAGCACACCCATGTGTCTGGTCCTGCTGAGCCACAATTACGTGTGGCCCATGTCCCAGATTTGGGGCCAACATCCCACCTTGGGGGCCCAAGGAGGTGCCCAGTGCCCTGTGACAGGACTGGATTTACTACAAAGACTTCACTGTGAATCCAATATAACACACAAAAATGAAAACTAAAAATTCAAATTTAAGGTTGATTTTGCTTCATCAGTAGCTGCAGGTAATCTTAAAATTTTAGGTTGTTTTTTTTCCAGCTTGTTTTTTCTTAACACTTAATTTTTCTTAGTTGTGATATATATTTCCCTTTCAACTCCAGAACACTTTTCATATGCTCATTTCTTTTCTTAATATTCTATACTCACTTTTTTTTGGTGAGTATATAACCTCTTAAATTACTATCCCGCAGCTGTCATCAAGTAAAGTTTCTTGGATTCAGTAAATAGTGTATTGTCCAAACCAAAAAGAAAGAAAATATTTTCTTTAAAACTAGGGAACTACTAGTTCCCAGTAACTAGAGAATTTACCTGGAATGATATATACTCTTGTTGGAATCCCCATATTACCTCCATTAATGTTTGTTTGAACACTCTCTTCACTGAGCTGAGTCAAGCAAGTGTTCATCCAAGAGGCCAAGTGTCCTTATTAGCCAGAGGAGAGAAGTTTAGGGCACCTCAGGTAGTCCTTTCCACAAATTTCTTTCTCCTGAATATGGAGGAATTCTATGAAATTTAACTTCCTTTCAATCTGTTTTGTTTCCTTTGGGACTAATTCATTTTGTACAAATAATTAGCTATTCCCAGGGTAACACAGCGGGGCTACCTTGAACATTTAAATCTTTCTCTTGATTGATTGTTTATACGGAGTGAAATAATTCCAAGAGAAGTCACTGGAGAATGACGAATACAATAAAATCCACACTGAAATTGGGATAGTGGTGGTTTGAGTCCTGGCTAAACACCTGGTGTCAGTGGGAGTAGAACAATCTTGGGATCTTGTCAGTGATTATGGATCAGACATATCTGAAACTTAAACAGGATTAGGAAAAAACAATGACAAATCTTTGTGTAAACAGTGCTGGGTTCACAGGTGGCAATCATTACTGAGAAATGAGATTGTTGGGCCAAAACTCCATGAAAATACCAGGTCAGTGGAACAGCAGTCAAGGAAAAAAAAAAAGTAATTCTATGAATTATTAGGAAAGAAATGGCAAATAAAGTAGAAAACTTCATTTTTCCCCTTTTCATAGAAATATATGGTATACATACATCTGAATATTGTGTATAATTCTTACTAGAGAAAATATTGTAATATACCTGAAAAAGGTCTGGAGTTTTGTGGGGAGAAGACCAAAAAACAAAGTTCAGCAAGTGCATGTGTTGGCTGTAGTTCACTATCTGCACACCTTAGAAGAAGGAACACTTAGAGAGCTTGGTGTATAACAAACTGATAATATTCTAGCTGAAATGGGGATATTGTTGGTGTATGACCCTGAGTAGATTAGCTGAACCAGAACTTCAAGGCAGTGGGTTGTTCAGTGGAGTCCACATAACGGGACACTAACATTCTGGTGGGGCAGAAGGGTCTCATCTTCCTTGGGCATGATGAGAGATTGATCCATTATAAAGGGTTCAAGGAAACTCCTTTCATGTGACAAGGTGTGTGACAAAAAAATATTTAAAAGTATCAAACAGTAGAAGGAACTATTGAGGAATATAAATTCCAGCTTTCCGGCCTAGATAAGAGACAGGTGAAGGGGTTATATAAAGATGTGTAAAGTCAAGTAAATGCATAGGAGGTGAATATTACAATAACTAAATAACATCCAACCAGATAAGAAGATAGCATACAAACAATTCCTTCATTTGGTATATTCTTGTATAGAATATTGTCGATACTAAAAACCTACATGGGTTCAAACATGAGGTGTGTGAATTCATAGAATCAAAGAGAAACAACTCTGGAGTATTAAAACTGGATATCCATCTTCTTCAAAATAGGCTTAGCCATCTCCTGTTATTAAGTATTGCACATCACTGGAAACTGCAGGAGGTAGTGGTATAACCTACTGGTGTTTTTGTGTCCTTTTCAATATAAATGTCTTCCAATAGCCATGTTGCAGTTTTGGTGGCTATTCAGTTTTTGATATTAGAAACTGAGTCTCAGAGAGAAAAGTTGGATTCTCCAAGGTAATACACTCAATCAGCATCAGAGATAATGAAAGACATAGCTGCCTTCTGACTGTCACGCCTGTGCTTCATCCCTGAGATAGAAAGAAAGCCTTGCCTGTTTAATGGATCTCTAAAACATGAGTAGATGCAATGAATTTTAAAGGAATGAATTTAAAAATTATTAACAAAATCTGAATGAGATAAAATGGGTTTTTTAAAAATAATATCCTGCAGAGGAAAGAAGGTCTGACAACAGGCATTACGCCTCATACAGTGTCTTGGAGGGTGTGTGTATTCTGCACGCAAACACTGGCATGTATTCCTCTCAGTTTGATTAGGCTCAGCTGGATGAAATATTCTCAATTGAAGGAAATACAAAGAAATGCTCTTTTCTCTCCCTGGGAGAATAAAATTGTACTTTTCTTTTTTTTCTATTTTCTCTTTTCAGCAGGTTCCTAAGTGATCCGAATAAATCCAAAGGTCTTGGATCCCTGCTGTCTAGAGATACCAAGCACATGAGAATTTATCTCAGCATACTCTGATAGAAAGATGTAGTCATGTTTCAAGATCCCCACATTTCTTCCTTTGCATACAGTGATTTTACATCATTTTAAGTAAGAAAAAAGGCTTCTTCCTAAAAAATAATGTGAAGGTAACTATCTATATGAATATGAAATCATAGTTTCCATGATCTGAATAAAAATGTATACACCTTATTTTTAACTAATTTCACTCTGGTGAGCACTGAAAGGACATAAAAGAGTAAGCAATTTCCCAAAAGTATGAAGGGAAGGAAAAACCCTTTGCTATCACTATCCTTTTTGAACACAGAGATTGTTTTCACTTGAGATATCACCCAGAAGGAAGATATTCTAAGAAGGAAGAAAGGAAGACAGAGCTATCTCTACAGGAATATCTACTGAAGAATCATAAAATCATAGAATGTTAAGGGTTGGAAGGAGCTTAAAGATCACCTGGTCCCAACTCCCCAGCCATAGGCAGGAACACTTCCCACTAGACCACATTGCCCAAGGCCTTGTCCAACCTGACTTTGAATACTTGCAGGATTGGGGAGTCCACAACCTCCCTTGGCAACTTGTTCCAGTACCTCACCAGTCGCAAAGTAAAGAATTTCTTCCTAATATCCAGTGTAAATTTCCCCCCTTTCAATTTGTACCTGTTATTTTTTGTCCTATCACTACAGTTTCTGACAGTCCCTCTCTCTGTAGGTCCCTTTCAGATACTGGAAGCTTTCTATGAGCCTCCTCTTCTCCAGGCTGAACAGCCCAAACTTTCTGAGCTTGTCTTCATAAGTGAGGTGTTCCAGTCCTCTTATCAACTTTGTGGCCCTCCTCTGGATTGGCTCCAAGAGTTCCATGACCTTGTTATGCTGGGGTCACCAGAATTGTATGCAGTACTCTAGGGGGATTTCATAAGAGCAGAGTGATAGAATTGCCTCCTTCAGCCTGTTGGCTAGATTCCTTAATTAAGCAAGCTGCATTGTACTACTGACTTACATGCTCATATCTTCCTGAACCAGTCATCTTATTGTTATTTAATGATCATGTTTGTGTAAAAAATGTGCTCACTTAAAAATAAGGTGAAACACTGCAATATAACTGTGCTTATTTCAGTGTATGTGGCAATCAGCTCACAACACAAAATGCTGACCCCTTGGCATTATCATGGCAATATCCTCAGTAAAAAATCACAGAGCTTACCTTTTTCTCCCATAATAGCACAAGGCAAACTGTGAATGTCCTCATTGCTGTTGCTTTATTTGCTTTATTTGCTAAGGGCATAAACTTTCCAAGCACCTAATCTACTCCCTAAATGTTTTAATTCAGTGACCTTTATGGTTATTTTTAAATCTGATCAGCTCTATTTTCACAGAGATAATTCAGTTAACACATTCACATTTAGATCTAACAGTCCCTCTGCTGGAATGAAAATACTTTTCAACTACAGCTCTAGTCATAGCTACTTATAAGTATGCAGAGAATGATGCTAGGATCCAAACAGTGGTACTGTGGTTTTTGTCTATATTTTAAAAATAAGTTTTATTGTGTTTGGAAATATTTACAACTCATTCACAAATAAAAATGCTCATCCATTGCTCTTCTTCTGCTTCCACATTTTACCAATCAGATTAGAAGAATGGGCAGAAGTCAACATTTACCTTTCATAAGAAATAACAACATTAAAAAAACCCAACAAACAAAAAAACAAACAAAAAAAACAACACCCCTCCCTCACAATAGAACCCCAAACCAACAAACCAACTAGACAAAAAATAAAAATTCAAAATTTCCTGAGAAAATGAAATATGCATGATATGATATAATAGAAAAAACCCTTGCACACATAATACTAATTTTACCTTTATTTTTCATATTTTTGTAATGCAAATATCTGAATGGAATTAGTAAACCTGTTATTAAAAAAAAAACTCTCATTTCTCCCATTGAAAAAAAAAAATTACTGAACTATGTTCCTGTTAGATATTTCTACAGATAAAACTGCATTTGTTCAGTGAAAAACAGTTCTATCTCAAATCTCTCAACACTTGATTGTATCTTCTGTAGAATTAGCAGTGGAAGTGTAGGAAGAATATACTTCATTGAGGCCCTGATCTTGTGTACCACAAAGAAATATAGGAGCTGTATCTCAGGTATGGAGGGGAAAAAAAGGAAGTGTTTAAAAAAGCTGCTGAAGAAGTACACTCTGTCTTCAGCTAATCTTCAACCATCTCTCTAGATAGGGGCTACTGAAGGAATCTGTGCCAAGTGTAGACAAATCCCACCCTCCTTCTGTTCTATGGTCTAATTCATCCAGCTGAAATGTAGTCAGGCACTTTTTGAGTAAAGCATTACACAAGTTAAGAGAAATGGGAGCTGGTGAATAATGCATTAAATCAAAATTGCAAGAGGCATTTAGGTGCCAGAATGCTCAGCTAACCACAGCTTGACCTGCCATTTGGAGCAGATACAGATCTTCCTGGCTTCTGAAGGAGTAATAAGAACTGCAGTAACTATAGTCTGGCAGCCTGAGGGAGGTGCTGCTAGCCAGAAAGCTTGATTCTGTTTCTTAACTGGCAAAGGAGAGGCTTCTGCTCTTTAGCACTCAAATTGACTATGGGATGGAAAAAAACAGTTGAAATGGATTAATTTCCATGAAAACTCACAGTTTCAAATAATATCTGGTTTCTTGCAGTTTCCAGGTAGTTTCAATGAAAACTTCATCCATTTGGGAAAGACAAACCATAGTTATATTTCCTTAATACAGAGCAATATTTGAAGAAGTTTTGTACTTACTTTATTACACTGCAGCAGCGCACTGTTTTCATTGTATTTCTGAACAATAACAGGCTAAATCTGAATGTCTGACGGCCCCGCTTTGACCCGAACTAGAGCTTCTAGTTCCAGATTTGTGGATGGCATGAGGGGATTTGATTCTGATTCAAGAGAATCAGTTTGAAAGAAGATGAAGTATATGGCAGACTCACCCAGGCAGGAAATGAAAATCTGGGGGAATCTTCCCCAGCCCATCCATGGGTGTTTATAGTCACTCTGAAGTTTTGGCAATGTTGCTTCATTGGTACTGTAAGTTACAATACTGCAAACTAGCAGTTTACATTAATAGGGAGTAATATCTTGACTCCACAGTTTGTCATGTTCTTTACAATGAAGTCAGACTCCGTAGGAATTCTAATACTTCTTAACTTGTCAACATTTTTATTCTTTTCACAGCATTAATAACTGCTACATTCTACATCAACTGCTCAGCTTAAGATAGTTGCCTCTTCCTTGGGGTTTTAAGTTTTGAATTTTTTATCATTATATGTCAAACTTCAAGACTAGCTGTCTGCTTTCTAACATGTAATCTTGATATTTTATCTCAGTGTTTTTTTAAAAAGTGTATCCATAAATTGATGTAAAGAGATTCAATATCAACTATAAATTCCATATCTTTATACAAATGCAAAATTAAATTAACAAAATCTTTTATTCCTCCAATCAGTATTTCTGTTAGAAATGTTTTTTCACAGCATCAATACTAAATAACTTCATATCTAGTGATGAAATTACAATGGCAGAAGTTCAGTCTGGGACTGAGATTTTTAGCTGTTGGTATTTCTGCCAATGGTTTTGGCAGCAGCTGCCGAGTTTCACTGTACAGACCTGATATGATCTGAGAATGCAGAATGACTTTTTTTCTTTTTTTTCTCTCTTTTTTAATGCATTGATAAAACAGATGAGCAATTTCACTGGGATTAGTTTGAAAGATTACTAAACTTCTTAAACTGAGGTAGACAAATAGACTATATTGATTTCACAACTGAAAATTAAAAATATAGAAATGTTTGCTCAAAACCCAAGAGGTTTTGAAAACAGAGCAATAGTGCATGTGGACATGCAAGAATGAGAAGAAACCTTTACTCCATAGATGAAGATAATTTTGTTCAATCACAATCTTTTGTTCTTACCTTTCAAAAGGGAAATAAAACTACCACATTCCTCCTAAGTGTGTGACATGAATGAATATATAGAAAATTATTGTATCAGTGGATGCCAGAGGAGGATTTTTCTTTACCTAGCCATTTTTCTATTTAGTCTTCAGTAGAGATAACTAATGGTAAGTTTGAGGCAATAAAAATAGCTTCATATAAAAATAGTCTGCAAAAAGAAATAGCTAAACCAGAGAAGCAACTGACGTTCTTAAACTAGAGCTGCTTAGCCTCAAGAAGATGGGAGCAAGGGGTGTGGGGTGGAGTGACAGCACCAGTGACAGAGGCAGAATTAGCAAAGAATCACAGAAGCACAGAATCTGCCAGGTTGGAAGGAACCCATAAGGATCATCAAGTCCAACTGCTGACCCTGCACAGGACCATCCCCAAGGGTCACACTGTGTGCCTGAGAGTATCCTCCAAAGACTTCTTGAACTCTGTCAAGCTTGGTGCTGTGATCACTTCCATAGGGAGCCTGTTCCAGCACCCAGCTATCCTCTGGGTGAAGCGCCCTTTTCTAATATCCAACCTAAACCTTCTCTGACACAACTTCTCTTGGACATTCTCTCAGGTCCTGTCACTGGTCACCACAGAGAAGAGATCAGTGTCTACCCGTCTTCCCCTCATGAGGAAGTTGTAGACTGCAGGTCTTCCCTCAGTCTCCTCTTCTCTAGCTGAACACACCAAGTGCCCTCAGCTGCTCCTCATACAGCTTCCCCTCAAGGCCCTTCACCATCTTCACTACCCTCCTTTGGACACTCTCTAACAGCTTAATATCTTGTGTTGCAGAGAGCAAAACTGCACACAATATTCAAGGTGAAGCTGCACCAGTAGAGAGAAGGTAGAGTCAGACTTCTCTCAGTAGCGTCCAGTGAAAAAAAAGGAGGTAATGAGTAAAAAATCTTTAAATAAGTGTGGTCAAAGATTGTAATGGGTTATTTAGATGTGTTGTTTGGGAGTTTGGTTTTAGGAATCTCCTTTCCTGCAGCTATTCAAAACCTAACAGGCCGTGTGTTTCAGCAACTGGCCTAAGGTCATCCTACTCTGAACAGAGACTCTGGACTAGAAGATCTCTAGAGGTCCCTGCCAACATCAAGTATTCTGAGATTTCTGTGAAAACATCTGAACTATTTTTCAACTTTCTACCCCTAGAGGTAGTCCTTTGCATATGCTCAGAGCTGTACCAGCCTTGACTGAGAAATGCAATGTGAGCAATCTGAGGCCATGACACAGGTGTTGTTTTCCTGCTTCTTATCTGACTTCATTCTGGCTTTGCTTATTAAGTGTTTAAGGCATACTAAAGACACAGTATTGAGATCAATACTAGCAAGCTCACTGGGAGTGCTGTTTGCTTTTATAATGCCCTGGAAGTGTGCTTTGTCATTCCTTTCTACAAATTTTTGTGCTTTGCTTTTGAATGTGAGAGCCAGGTTTAATATTAAAACTCTTATCAAAATAATCACCTTTGCTACCAGCTTCGTGATCTATTTAGGCACTCATACAGCTGAACAGTGATGGTTCAACTACTTCTTAGCTAGTGGAGTTCTCAACAGCTAATTTTGTAAGAGACATATACTTCAGTATTGTTTGACATCTGCCTATATTCTCATATGTACTCATGCACATATGTAGTACTTGGAGGTAGTTACCAAAATCACCAAAGTCTACTGCACCAGCACAAGAACTTGAAAGAACCCTGTAATGTGTTTGCATATTAGTAAAAACAAACCAAACCCAAACCAAACCAAACAAAGAAACAAACAAAAAACAAAGATCTGTAAATTTATTGCAAAGCATACCTTATTACAAGATATAATTCAGATGGGACTTTTTAAATGTTTCCAATGGGCATTTGTCAATTTAAGATGATCAAAAAATGTTCATAAGTGTTGCACAATCCTTTGCAAGGTCAACACAATCCTTTTGTGCTCTATAATGAATATCATGTACAAATTTTTTAACAGTCTTGTTCTCTTCAATCTCCATTGTATTATGATGCCACTTCATGTCACTGTCAAAACAGAATTATAAAGAAAAATTTGGTTAAGATCTATAAGTGGCATGATTATCCTGAAGACAAGGTCCACCTCTATTATTGCAGGGGTTTTCTTCCTCTGTTTTGATCAATTTAATTAATTCTATATCAGATGAAAATCACTGTATAAAATGTAGAACTGATATAACAAGGAATATAAGCATACAATCATAGAATAATTAAGGTTAGAAAAGACCTCCAAGATCACTGAGTCCAACTTTTGGCCAAACACCACCACATTAACTAGACCACAGCACTAAGTACCAGGTTCAGTCATTTCTTGAACACTTCCAGTTATGGTGACTCCACCACTTCCCTGGGCAGTCCATTCCAATATTTAACCACCCTTTTAGTGAAGAAATTCTTTCTGATGACCAACCCAAACCTCCCCTTGTGCAGCTTGAAGACATTTCCTCTCATTCTGTCACTAGGTGGCTGGGAGGAGAGGCTGAACCCCGCTTTGCTTAAACCTCCTTTCACGTAGTTGTAGAGAGCAATAAGGCCTCCTCTGAGTCTCCTTTTCTCCAGGCTAAACAACTGCAGTTCCCTCAGTCATTCCTCATAAGACTTACTTTCTAGACACTTCAACAGCTTTGTTGCCCTTCTCTGGACTTGCTCCAGCACCTCAATGTCTTTCTTGTAGTGAGGGGCCCAGAACTGAACACAGGATTTGAGGTGTGACCTTACCGGTCCTGAGGACCAGGGGAACATCACTGCCATAGTCCTTCTGGCCACACTATATTTGATACAGCCCAGGATATCATTGGCCTTCTTGGCCACCTGGGCACACTGCCAGCTTTTGTCCAGTATCCCCAGGTCTCATTTGGAAGAATGAAAAATTCTACCCTCCTTTGAATGCTCTAGCCCTTAAACTTTAGAGTACATTTCCTTACAGACCATTTTTTGGGGCTCATTGCATCTTGAGTTATTTATTGAGACTGGCCTACAGTCAACAGGAAATTGGAAGAGATCTATCACATAGAATCGTCTGTGACTGCTGATTAATCTACCCAGAAAAGTAAAACACGTGTGTTTCAAGCCTGTTACACTGGGGGAACTATATTCGAAATGAATGCTCTAACAGGTAAGGCACTGTGTTAAAACTGACCAATGGCACTGTTTCTCCTATTCAGCTATGAACACAGGTGAAAAGCATGAGCAGCATGTAGTTGCTCAGTGAAATTGTAAAAGAACTTGTTTTGAGAAAATGAGAAAGATTATGGATATTGCTGTCATGTGTGTAGAGAAAATTTCTTGCAACCTTATTGAAATGTTTCTGCTCTCAGCACTTAGATTTTAATACATCTCTGCTGGTTCTAGGATTCTTCATACAATGCAATTTTTTTTTAATCACCTTATTCTTATCTTTCTCTGACATTACCAAGACAGAAAATTCAGAATTTGGGATTCTACCAATGTAAATAAGTGCTATAAAACATCTGGTTAACTGAAAATACGTTTCTGTGAAAGGATTCAGACAGTAGTGTTTCTTCTGTCTTTACTCTAAATCAACCACTAGGAACTGTCACCAATCTATAAGTCACAAAATCTATAAACTTCAGAGGACTCCCAGACAAATGATGCCCTAAGTAGTGTTAGCATTGCTTCTGAACTGGTCTAAAATAATATCTGTCCCCAGAATATGGGCACAGGGAATGATAGACTCTGTCTTCCTTGTATGTGTAGACACAGCTTTGCTTTTCCTTTGCATCAGATACCTATTACTTGTGAATTTTCTGTCTTCTTAAAAAGTTAGTGTTGCATCAGTTGAACTTTTATACTTATCACATGCAATGTATGTTCATACTACATGAATATGGAAATCCAACAGGAAATACTCTAAATAAGAATAGTGTATCTAGAAATAGCTAGTGAGTAATAAACAGCAATCAGATAATCTGGGCATTTAGGTATAAAACAGGTGCCAATGAATCTACTGATACAGTGATGCACTATATATGACACATACTGTAGAAGCATTTATTTTAGAAGTTGTATAAATGTTCTTTTTCAATATGAAGTTTAATTATTTTATCTTACAGCTACTAGGTTTTTAATTTTTCACCCAAACTAAAATCTAAAAAGTGTGAAAAATGACCAAAGGAAATGTCACATCTTCAAACTGTAAAAGAGGAGAAAAAAATAGAAGTGACAACTATTGAAGAAAGGGCAGATAAAGATGCTGCAGGCAGTTGTAAAATTTAGTTATCCAGGACTTTTCAAATATATCATAGCACTCCAAAATCTAGATTTTTATACACTTCTGTGATCCTGTTATCTTGTTTGGATAACACTTTTATGTGAACTAGACATGAGTAGGAAGGCAGCACTTCAACATGTAATGAAAGAAGAATCACAGGGAGCTCTTGTGCCAGGCATCTCCTCCCACAGCTGCCTCCATGGATGTTCCAGGCAGCTGCCAGTCTTTTATGCCCCACAACATCCCCCACGGCTGTGGCAGGTGCAACACAGGCTCACATCTGAGGGGAAGTCCTCCATGGGGACTGGGATAGCACCTGGGAGACTTCCCAGGACTAAGTGCCCTCACCATCTCCCACATAAGTGACTATTTTTTTCTCTTCTGGGTATCTGTGAATAATCCTTCCACCCTCTGGGTGTCGCAAAACCCTATGACAACCCACCATTAAGGGCCAGGAAGCATTCAAGATTAGTAAATTCTCGTGGTCCAAAGGAACAACAAAAGTCAAAGGGTCCACAAACATGCAGAAAATTTTATTATTAAATTACACACTTGGCATGAAAATTACTATAGTAGTCCCTGACCTGCTGTATAATCACACAAAAGTGGGTTTTGGACAAAGAGGTAGTATGAAATGTTTTTCACTTTCTATGCAAATTAGGTATCATGTGCAGTCCATTGTTTCAAGCCTTTTAGGAAATGGGTTGGACCATTTTAGGGGTCTTTGATGGTCTTAATCTCCAACTATAGTCCATGCCTATTTCTTGGCCTCATTCCTGTACTTGCACTGTACTGTGTTGTGCTTATTTCCAGCAACTACCACAAGGCTTTTTGTCCCAGAAAAGTGCTGCCCTGTCTCCACATGGGCCCTCTTCTCCAGCAAAATCTTGTTCTTTCTCATGGTGCTTTAATACCAAGAGTCCTTGGTTATTACCAACAATTCTTGTCTGTTACTACCAACAGTGCTTGGTTGGTCCCACAGCCATTTAACTATCAGAGTTTGAGACATACACTTTAGCCCCTTATCTTCCAGGATTCTACAAATCCTCCTTCTGAGTAACCCTGACCAAGAGCCCTTCTATGTCCCTGTGTGTGTGTGTGTGTACACTTTGTGTCAATGTCCAAGCAGTAACAATGTGCTTAACAGCGCACGGAATCCATAAACTGTAAAACAGCATTGGGGTGTCATCATGGGCACTCTCATTTGTGATTTTTGGCCATGGGTTTTGGTTGTGAGCTAGAGCTTGTCTGAGCTTGTTCCCTACAAGAAATTGTTTGGCACACATCTGTGACAGCAGCCTTTTACGCCTCCTGATTCTACACAAGGGATCCTAGATGCCTGTTCTGGACTCAGTGCCTAATTAAGCGGAGCTACAGTTGTCAAAGGCAACCTCCTCCTCCTCCTCCACATGTATTAGGGAAACAGCCTTTCATGCTAACGGAGGCAGGTTTTTTTCTTCATTTATGAATCAGCAAGTACAGCACTGCTAGCAGGATCAAATTTCCAGTGCTTTACCAAAGCTGAAGGGTACCTGTGTGCCACACTGTTTTCATAAGAAAGGTAAAAAACCCAGAAACTTCAGTTGAGATACAATAGCAGCATATAGGAAGATTGTGAATATATGTGTTTGTGTGTGTATCTGTATTTCTGATGCTTATCTATTTTAACATATACAACCATATGAAACATGCATATATTTAGTTATCTACACATAGAAATATTATTTGGGAAAGGAAAAAAACCCACTGATTTTTATCTAAATATTCTTTAACAAGAAACATTAACATAAGCTATGTAAGGAATTTTTCATATCTGACAGTCACACTTTTTGCTTTCTAACATTCATCCTGATATCTTAGTATCCTTTCACTTTATTATCTGTACACCTTTGTCCACATCTATGGTGAAAAGCAGTGACAAGATAGAAAATACAGTTTTTGATAACTGCTATGTCAACTAATCCATGACTAATGTACTTTCATGTTCAGACATTGCTACTAAATAAAGAAGGAGCTGATCCACACATTCACCAATAATTCACAAGTCAAGATTCCTGGTGTTGCCTTAAGGAGGGGGAAAAAACTTTCCAAAACAACTGTATGTGGGTAAAGCAGAGAAGAGTTCTTTTACTTATAGGGTTTTGGGGTACAGAATATAAAGGAGTATAAAAGACTATTAAAGAGTACAACATGTGTTGACAAGTAACAGATAGAAAAGATCGGTGCTAGGTTGAACTCATGGCCTCAGGAATACCATGAGAGCTCTTTTCCAAGCACCACAACTTCAAACATGCAGAGTAAATTAATCCGAAAGGTGTCCCTTTTATTTCATTCCCAGCTGTTTCCAGCCAACCCCTGAGCCACTCTGCTATGTCTTACAGAAGCAAACAAGGGACAACAGCCTGTCCCTCCCAGGTGAAAAACCCTTTCATCCACAGGCTGGGAAACTGACTCTTGCAACCTGTGGGCCCAAGTCAGCTCACCTCCCAACCCACAATAAACCAGGGAGAAACTCCCTTTTGCAGCTGCATCCCTGCAGATCAGCCACTTCAGCAGCTCATGCTGGTACCCAGTTCCCATTGCTGGTCTCATCTTTCTTCAAGCAGGGCTTGAAGTTCTTGAGGTCCAGTCCAGGAGAACAAGGGAGGGGACCATCTTCTCCCCCCAGCCTCAGGAGAGCAAGAGAGGGAAAAACCACTTTTGCAAGCAGAGCTCTTCTGAGCTCTGCTCCCCGCCCTTTTCACGGCGGGGTACACAGTGCACCACACCAGGCTGGGCAGCACAGAGTGTGTGTGTGTGTGTGTGAGAGAGAGAAATGTAAACAAGGTGTAGGAGCCGGGAAAGCCTCCATCTAGGTGGCAGCATACTGATTTTAAAACACTACTCAATTATCATATCTAAAGATTGTACCCAATCTGAGACATGTCCATACCCAGAACTTCCCTTGGTTCCGCCCCATGGCACGCCTCTTTTAGAATTGAGTTGGAGGTCTTAAGACCCCTTACTTCATCCTTTATCATCATCTTCATGCCACTTTCCCTTATTGGAGCTTCTCCAAGGTTGCTGGGATTTGCTTTCTTGTTTTGACCAACATGGTATCTAATTGCCTTAGCTCTGGTCCATGTTTCCCAGGCATGATGTTCCAGCTATTATCTGACCCTTAAGAGAGCTAGCACAGGGTTAGAGGTTGTTAGCTGCTCTAAATGCAAAAAGCTACATAGAAGTATAAAAATCTACAAATCCATGAAAACCCTAAGGCATCACTGCACACAAAGCTAGTAATACTGTACACTAAGGATTAGCATGTGCAGAGTATGAGATTTTTAAAGACTGTAGAAGTATAGATGGTCTCAGCAGATATTCTTGTCTGCTAGAAAATAAAAAGAGAACATTGGAATGTAATATCATTCACAATTGAAAATCAATTGTATTTTAACCTGAAGCGTATAACCCTTTTAGTAAAGAGATCTTTGAGTCCAGTAACAGTGAATCACAGAAATCTCACTTATCTAATGACCTGCCACATTAACACAGTATTTTTACAGTGGCAGGTGTAATGTTCATTACTTTGTTTTCTTCCTGCGTTTGCTATCAGTGGAAATACAGGTGTATAGATACTAGATTTCCTTAGACATCGTAACCAGATTGCTTATAGCTGCCATTGCAGCAGGAAGCATCTGTGCACAGTTTTAGTCTTCTAAATAACAAGCTGCAACCTGCTACCTAACTCTCCTTCTACCCTTAGCTTTGTATCAGGGATGTTTGAAATATATCATGCAAGGAAATTTTTTGTCTGGCAAGATCAGCAGGTGTAGGCTCAACCCCTGATTCTGCTGCCTGGATTTGGGATACAATTCCTTTTATAGAAAAGAAAATGTGATGTTATGATAACTTCGTGCCATTAAAGATATACTCACACTGTGGGAGGGAGACACCTGTTTCATCAAAGGGAAAATATAAAAGTACATTCAGCTGCCTGTAGGAAGTAATTTTAAGTACTCTTTGAGCTATTTCAGCAGCACAAAGTGCATCTATTCTGCTGCACATAGGGCCATTCTGTAAGTGAATTTTAAGTATTACAGAGTTTAAGAGACTAGGCCAAGATGGATTGCCCATTTTGATGTGCTCACTTAGGTTTGTTTTAAGAACCTTTTATATTGCTCTGTAGCTGTGAAGAAAAAGGGATATATACAGACACCATACCTTTACTCTTATAACTATCTCATGTTTTCTTTACTGTCAGTTGCTGATTGGACAAAAGATTTCTATGGTTATTGTTAAAATAAATGAGCATGTTTTTGAGAAATATGTAAGTGCGCAGAAATCCAATACAGGGCTTGCATGATTATAAAGTCCAGACAAAACAATGTACATCACAGCCCTGCCCACTTTTTTAGATTAGAAATGATATCTTACACCTATGTGACACTAATAACTTTGTATAGAAAATGACAATTATTCTAGGAGTTATATTTACAAAGGACTAATCAAGGTAACCAGTTTGATTCTAAAACATTACTGAAAGAAATTATCTCAGTGCCTTCTTTTTGCTCTTTTTTTAAGTACCAGATTTTTTCAAGGGTGCAAAGACTCGGATTCCAAGTCCTTCTCACCCTCATGTCCTGGTGGTAAGAGAGCGTCCTAACAGTGTACAATAATAGAAAAGGTTGTGTAACCTTGGTGTACTGCTTAGAAACGAACACAGGCTCTTCCATGAGAAAAGGCTGAGAGATTTGGGCTTGCTCTGCCTGGAGAAGAGAAAGATCTAGGGAGACCTTATTGTGGCCTTTCAGTGCTTGAAAGGGACCTATAAGACAGATGGAAACAAATTTTTTAGCAGAGTCTGGCATGATAGGAAAAGGAGTAATGCTTTTAAAATGAAGGAGGGTCAATTTAGATTACATGTTTAAAAAAAGTTTTTTTGTAGGGAGAAACATTGGGATGAGAAACTACATTTCATGTAGTGGTGAAACATTGGCACACGATGCGAGAAAGGAAACAGATGCCTCATGCCTGGAAAGGCTCAAGGCCAGGTCCAATAGAGCTCTGTTCAAGCTGATATAATTACAGATGTCTCTGTTCATTGCAGGGGCGTTGGACTATTTGACCTTTAAAAGGTAACTTCCAACTCAAACTATTCTACGATTCTATGAATTGTGGACTGAAAGACCATCAGCGGTAACATAATTCTCTAGCTTGTGTGTTGAGTTGGCAAACAGAGTCGTGGTTCATGTCTCTGCCACCACAGTTAGCTCTGATTTTTGTTGGGTGGTTACTTGGTGCAAAATTCAAGGAAAAAAACAGCTATAGTGCTTTTCATTGGTGGTCCAATCCTGACAGCATGCATTGGAAGGACTAATACATTGGAGTAATTTTGATACAAGGAGAAGCAAGTAGCAAGATTCTGTGGGTTATAGCCATTTAATGAATATTTAGAAGCAGATCAACAATTATGTTAAGACTTTTTAATAGAGAAACACTTCTAAATGGAAAATAATCTGGGTTTCATTTAAAACACAATAGGAATTTACATTCAAAATAGGACCTGTCAATCATTAATTGCTAAAGTATTCATTTTTTGGCTTGTGTCTTTTTAATTTTTTTAACCATTGTGTGTAACAATTATTAACAGTGATTCCATTCATTGGCTTCTTTGCCAGACTATTTTATTGTTTTAACAGCCATGAAGTTCTGTAGATGAATTGGTTTTGTGATGAAGACTTGTATGCGTACTTGGGTTGGCTGTAGCTGTGATTCAGACCCTCACTTTTTTAGTGTAGTCTACTTTTGTTATGCAACTATATCAATACCCATCAATTTGTAATAAAAAGACTTGTTTATAAGCCTAATAAACACAGAAAACATTATGGAATCATGAAAGAGCTAATTAACTTTGTGAATTTAAAGTCCTGTCCTTGCACATGAAAACTAATTAGTGGTTATATGGATTCCTGAATTAAACTTCCTTCCTTTTTCTCTTCATGTGGTTGTTAACTTGAATTCAAAGTATCAGTAATAATTTTCCCTTTTCTGAAAAGAATGTTGGAGTTAATAAAAGGATGTATTGCCTATATACTCAGAATCTGCTCATATTTCATTGTCACCTATTCGTTTCACACAGTTGCAAACAATTTATTCACATTTCATCTTTGAGTTACACACTGATCTCAGCTTTGTTGAGGAGGCTGAATTCAAGCATGACTCAAGCAATAGTTCCCTAAAATTTAAAGTTAAGTTATACCTAGTCTTGGGAGAGCTATGTGAGGAAATAAGTTAAGACTCTTCCTTTCCCATGTGTGGCTGACTTAGAACGAAACATAGCAGTGCCTCTTGCTGAACTGAACAGAATTATGCCCTCCCCTACTCAGGGGAGTCAGAAGTTTGGACAGTGATAGATGTTCCATGCCTTGAGTAACTGAGTAAGAGAGAATGAGGCAAACTTCCCATGTTCTACTCACAATAATTGTGGCTACGTGTCAGTTAGTAGTAGACTGAAAGCATTTATAACACAAAGATCTATCCCACTAAAGATTAGTGGTCCTACTTCTTGCAAAATTTCTGTTGTTGCTCATTTCCTAAACAAGAAGTTGCATGTAGATCTTTTTTATTCCTTTATTTTTCCTTCAGTAGTGATAGACAAATTCAGTGACTTATTTTTCAAAATGCAGTTTGTTTATGAAGAAGATGTAGTTGTTTCAGATGGTGGAAATTAAACTGAATTATGGTCAGAGTATGAGTTAGTTGTGTAACTACTGCAGAAAAAGATCCTGCCACAACAGCTAGTCTTCACAGAAGTGACTATAAAGTACAGAAAACAATTATCCTGCTCTATTTCAGCCCTGAATTGAAACATTACATTGGATCAGCAACTAGCATTGCTGTAGAGGGGGAAAAAGAGTCAACAGTTTTAGAGTATAAAACTTTTGAAATAGAAAGTATAAGAAAACCAAGAGTATTCTGCTAAAATTATAATTGACAAAGGATATTATAACAATCACTGGAAATATGTACAGAATATCTCTAGAAAGACTCATTAATTAGAGAACAGATAAGTAGTAGTGGGTCTGAACTGTGAAAAGACAGTCTTAAATTGGATATTAGACATATCTGCAAAAGTACATGCTCAGTTAAATGAAAAATCTTCCAGCATACTTAACGTTGCTTCATGATACTTTCCTTTTTTTTTTCTCGTCTTACTAGGGATTACATAATGGCTTTCTTTTCTTTGTACTTTTTTTTTCTTTTACTTCTTGTTTGTTTTCCATTTCATTAATTTCCTGCTTATGTATTTTATTAGCTGTCAGCTCTGCTTTTTGTTTGCTTTAATGTGAGGTTTCAAAGCCTCCTGGTTACCCAACCCAACACCAGTCACCACTACCACATGGGCTGGGAAGTCCAACCAGGCAGATAGAGAGGTCCATCCCAGTTGCTACATTAATCTGCTTTTAGCAATGCAGCCCTAGATCCAATCCCCTTTCCATCCCTCTTGGTGACAGGTTTTTCTTTGCTCAGATGGAACTGACATATTGATACTGTCTATCCATAATGCCTTTATTGCTCTAAACTGTCTTTAAACGTGTATAGTGGGCCCTACTGAGTGTACTAAAAGAGAAAAGTAGACATTCATCACCCCAGTACAAGATCCCAAAAATAATATAGGCAAATTTCTTCCAGATGATTACCTTCTGAGTTTTCTTCCAGAGATCTCCTAAAGCAGTCTCACAGAGGGTGATAATAATTGTAAATACTATACAAAACTCTGTTATAGAGACTTCACTGTAAGTCAGCCATTCTAGTGAATCTTTATAGTGGCAGAAGTATTCCTACATGCTCCACATTTATTATAAGGGTTCATTTAGGTACAGGCCTTGCCTAGAATGGTACTTTATATCCTCACGCCCCACATCGTGAGACTCTACACAGCAGTCATACCTACAAGGTGAAGGCTGAGGAACTAAATCTCAAAATCCACCATGAAGTCATGATTTCACACTTATTTGAGATTTTTCCACACTTTTCTGACTACAGAACCTCTTACTGTAAAGACATAATCCTATGGACTGCAGCAGGTAGCTTACTAGGCTGTACAGTACGATAGTACAAGACCTTGGCTGTCTGACAATTACCTGAAGAATGATGACGTTACTAAAATGATTGTGAAAGTGAGTCTAGTCTGAATAACACAGAGGACCATGGAAGCTACAGAAAAGTATCACAACTTACAGTAAATAATGGTGTTTACTGATGTCCCAGTTCTGGAATAGGCTTCCAGATTACTTAATATCCAGTATCTGCTAATATATAAAAGAATTAAATTGGGAAAGTTATAATGGGGCATGTCAGCATATTTATACAGTATTCTCTGCCTCACGAGAACTTATCAAGCAAGCATTTCTAATCTTTCAAATAACTTCTGTATCAAAGCTGGCTCAATATTGAGAGACATTTCTAAGTGTTATTTTTCAGGACAAAGGGTATCTCTCTCCTATCTGTGAAATTAATAGGGAAGGTAGCATTGAAGAAATTTGCTGTGTGCTGGGGCTTCTGACATGAGCGGAAAAAAATTGTTGCAATATTGCACTCAGAAGAAATCAAATGAGAAAACAGATTTTGTAGCTACAAAGCACTAAAGGCCAAGTGAACATTGCTGAATTCTTAATTGCTTCTCAAAAATATTTTTCACAGGAAAATAAATTGCACTAAAACCCTTCAATGAAAAAGTCTGTTATGAAAGAAGATTAATTCTCTCCTAATAAAACCTGTATTTCACTGTTAATCTAAGTTTTGTAAAGTCCAAATAAACTTCAGTCCTAAATACATCAAAAATATCCAGTATTAGAGGTGAAAATCTTGATTTTTTTTTATGAACCTATGTACTATAAATAGCTTTTAAATAATTAGATGTGATTCAACGCTAGGTTTTCCAGAAAAGGTCATCTCAGATGTGATAGATTCAAGTTTCTATTTTAATTTCAAGATGAAAGCAAGGCAGCATCAGGGTAGACACAGTGACAGCAGACACAGATAAGCCTCATGTACTCCTTGCCCTCTTTGTTTCTTCACCAACAAGGTGTCACAGAATTTTGTATTTATTTGGAAGGTGAGTTCAGGGAGAAACATACACGGCAGTGGATTAAGATCATTTACTTGACCCATACCAATCTACATGCTGCATTCAGGGAAACTGAGAAAAATGATTCTTGCAAGGATGTTTTTTGACATCTTGGAAAGGTCATGGAGATCAGGAAAGTTCCTGAATAACTGGAGAAAGCAAATATTGCACCCACCTTCAAGAGATGCAGAGAATGCCATTCACATTAATTTCAGCAATGCTTTCAGCACAGACTACCACAATATTCTTGTATCCAAGTTAGAACCCTACTGTCTGGGTGTGTAGGGATTTAGCAGGCCTGTGATTTCTTCACAAGCAGGAGGAGTGTGACCTTGGCCAGTCTGCTCTGTGCTTGTGAAGATAAGCACCTGCAAAGGCTGTGGGAACTCAGAAGACAAGTACAGAGTCAGTAGCTTGTAGCCTATAGCCAATGGGTGATTATGTGTTTGAGCACCAGTAATGTTAATGCACGTACACTTAGAGAATACTATAATTGTAGAAACTCGTTTAATAAAGTGAGCTTTGTAGTTAATCCATATTGGATTGTCTGCATGCTCCATAAGCCCGCCTCCGACATGGGTGGGTGAATAACTACATGGGTAAAAAATATGGTCCAATGATTGGGCTTAGGGGGTCATGGTTTATTGGTCATAATCCACACTAGGGCCAGTAACGTATGGAGTAATGCAGGGGTCTGCCCTGGGAACTCCTCTTTATGAGTGGAGGAGGTGATAGAGCATACTCGCCACATCTGCTGATGGCACCAAATTGGAAGAAGAATCTGGTATATGGGAGGGTAGTGCTGCCATCCAGAGAGACGAAGAAAGCCTGGAGGAATGGGCTAACAGGAAGTTCATTAAATTCGGGAAGGTCAGATGCAAATCACTGGATTACGGGAGGAAGAGCCCCTTACAACAGATGCACGCTGTGTCTTGACTGACTGGGGATCAGCTCTGTGAAAAATTCCCTGGGGCTCTGGCAGACAGTAAGCTGAACATGAGCTAGTAGTCACCTGATAGCAAAGGGCTGTGCACAGGAGCAGAACTTGTAGATCAAAGGAATGGATTATTCTCTAGTCAGCAGACTTTGGACAGTGTATCAAATATTGCATCCAGTTTTGAGCTTCCAGTCTCAGACAAGCAGCAATTAGCTGGGCCAAGTTCAGTTTAGGGCCACCATAAGGGCTTGATGTTAGAGTGCTTGTCCCATGAGGAGAGGCTGAGGGAGCTGGGCCTGGAAAAAATATGTTCAGAGGGATTGAGCAGTGGTGCCCTGTCACATACTGGAGGATATATTACTTTAATGTTCCTACTGAATATGTAATTCTACTTTAATTTACTTTAATAATTTTAAGGATTTTGTAATCTAAATATGTTAACTTGAGAACACATTTAAGAAGGGGGAGGAAGAAAGTTGTAAATCTAATGACAGCAAATTCTACTCATTCTACTAGACAAAAACAAGGCTTTGTCATACGTTAATTTATTGGATTAGATTGTGAATGCAGTAAGTAATAATGCAGTTTTGACAGTGAGTGATAAGGAGATTTTGAAAAAAATATTTATGAGGTTGTGTTTTCTTTTTGACACCAATGATGATGATTGAATACTTTTAAGGTCACCGTGACACTAAAGTATTTTGACAAGATATTTGTGAAGGCACTGTGGTCCCAAAGATGGATGTAGATATGGAAGTGATGTAAATTAGATGAATTCATGAAAGACAAATATATCAAGGGCTATTAAGCACAAAGATATCAATTCTGACTCAAGAAGTCAGACAGCTTAAAGCCGTGAGGTTATGCCAGAAAAGTATCACTATTTCTTTGTGCATTTCTTAAACTCTTTTTATAGACAGTATAGAATAATTAGAGATGAAGAGAAGCCATGTTAACTTTGGTCTGACCTAATATGTAGAATCCAATACATAAGATACAAAGATACCCTGTTTTGAGGTAATATAACTGTGTTTAAACCTAAATGAAGAAATGGATTAGATGATAAAGATTACACTGTAGTATATACAAGTAATTCCTCTTCAGAGCTTTCCTAAAAATATTAATTTTAAAATCTGCTAAACATTTTTTTTTGGCCAAGCAGAAAAAAAAATTTGAGTTCTGGCACTGATAATAAGATTTTGGTCTGAAATTTTATTCTTTTTAAAAAATTATTATTTCAGAAATAGAAAGGCCTGATTTTCCTCTGCATATATGTGACTTTATGTTGCAATTAAAATGTGACTGGCCAGAACCTCAGCCTAAACTATGGAAAATACTAAACTGAAAAATATCAAAGCAAATTTTTTTTTCAATAAATATTTTATTGGAGATTTTCCACTACTTTTAAATAACATATTTTTTCATTAAAAATCTGAATCTGAAGGACTCGGTCTTTTTCAGGACTGCAAACTTTATTTATAATCAACTGTTTTAAATAATCTTTCACTGCCAGTAGTTTTAAGGAAAGCAATAACAAACCCGTGATAATATTTATTACAACGGAAAGGGCCTGCCTCAAAGGAGTATAATTGTGTGCAAAACATGAATTTTTATCTGTGATAAGAAGGTGAGGATTACATATGTGAAAAGAAATTATTAACATGTTCTGGAAACAGTGGGAAACAGTGGTTTTAAACATCTTCACTTCTGTTGTGTGGTGGTTTGCCCATATGATTAACATATTGACCCTCCTGAAATTAATACTAAAGGTTACACCAATTCAAATGGGCAATAGATTTCAGCTTAATTGTGATGTCCTAGTGTCTATGCTGTTGGCACAGACAGCTCCTGCCTTGGCAATACGTGAGCTTGTCTCAGTAGTGAAAATTCATTGCAGAGTAATGTGTCCATATAAAGCAACCTGGGACTAAAAGCAGCCTGACTGCACTAGCACATGATTGTATCTGGGTATTGAAGCCATAGGACTATACCAAATCATATAGACCTCTCCCTGAGACCAAAGCTGAAAAAAACCCCAACCCTATTCATTACACTCTGCTCCTGTATTGATCTTTACAAACTATTTAAGTCTCCCTTAGCTGCAGTGAAAACTGTGAATATTTAAAAAAAAAAAACATCCTGCCCATGCTTATATGCTTCAGCAAATATACCACTCAGAAACTAGCTTAAATAAAGCATGGAATCACAAAAGTTTTGAGGCTAGAAAGGTCCTCTGGAAATCATCTTGCCCAACCTCTCTGCTGGCACAGGACTTTGTTCTGCTTCATGTCAGCTCAATTCTCCATCCTGCCAGGGTCCCTCTGAAAAATCATCTGGTCTATTAGCCACTCCTCCCAGTTATTCCATCTGAAAAGCTTTTGTAGGGTTTCTCTGTGCTGCCATTAAAAGGAAAGGTAATTAATGAAAATGTCAGACATGACTGGACCCAGTAATGACTCAAGAGGCACACAGGTCTTTGCGCTCCTGATCACAACACCATCAGATGGGCTGCTCAGCCAGTTTTCAGTTTGCCTGACTCTACATAACACGGCTGATTGGGGCACGCTCTCTCCTTCCCTGTTCCTCTCCACGTGGCCAGGTGGCTGGGCCAGAGGGTCCTCCCCAGGACTCAGTAAGGAGGACACACACACTCCAGGAACAGGAAGCAGAAAAAGAAATTTATTCACCTGGTCAGGTAATTTATAGACCTCCTGGCCAGGGTAAAGGGGAGGGATACAAGGGAAACCAATCAGGGCACAGCCTGAAGGGGGCTTGAATCCTAATTAGGAAGGTGAGAGGTGGCTTTTCCATGGGCCTGGGGAAAGGGGAGATGGTCTAAGGACCTGGGAGAAGGGAAAAGTGGCTTTCCAAAAGCCTGGGGAAAAAGGTTAACACAGCATGTTATAATACAGTAAAAAATTCAGGTTTAGTCTACTGCCACATCTACACTACCCTAGTTCATACTTCCTCAGTTTGTATTGAAAGCAGGATAAAGTGAAGATAAATAATACATCCTACTCCTACCTCTTTGACCAGACTAGTAATTTTTCTTATAGAAAGCTGCCATGTTGGTCAAGTGTGACTTGCCCTTTGTAAATCTTGGCTAACTACTTCAAATCACTTTCTTCTACTTTGCATATTTGAAAATTTCTTCCAGGTGAATTTACTGTATTGCTTTCCTAGAGACTGAGATGAAGTTTACTGATGTATACTTTCTCTGGTCTTTTTCTTGACAACAGGACTGAAAAAAGGGGATTTAGGATGAGGATTTAAGGATGAGAATGAACCATTACCCCCAAATGCAAAGTGGATTTCAAGTTAAATAGCACACAACTAAACCTGAAGCTTCTGCATCTCATTTTCAATTGTGAAGTATTACTAATATCACCTGAATAATGTCAACATGAATGGTACATATAACCTATTATTTAAAATCTTTTAAATTGCATAAGTAATGCAACAAATGTTAAGTATATATATTATATAAGCAAATATCTTTTTTTTTATTTTGAAAATCATAAGAGTAATCAGAAAATTTAGTATCAGCAAGAATAGCTTAGTCTGATGAATGTTACTGAGTTCTTTTTTTTTAAAGGACATAGAATTTTCTCCTGCAAAAATATAAGCCTCACAGAGAGAGAAGATATATATACATCAAGGAGTATTATTCCTCTATGGCAAAAATTATTATTTTAAAGTAATACTTTGATAATGAAAGCAAACTTTCTAAGATAATATATATAAACAGAATAAAAATATCAACTCATTTGTACCTTTCTGACAGCAACAACCAGCAAACAGGGATAGATAACAAGACAGTCCAGGCAGTAGGACACAGCCATTCAAAAGATTAATCTCACCCAGCTTTAGGCATCTAAAAGTTAGTTGTATAGTCTAGCAAACAGTCTATGCTTTAGATTCAGGAAAAAAAATCCCTCTGTCACAGCCATAACTGTTTTAAAGTGGCATCGATCACTTGCTAGCTAAAGTTCGAAGGTATGAAGCTCAACCTTCTCGTACAACTTGAGGGAATCCTTTAGTATTTCCTTGCTATAGATTTAGAGTCATACAGTCAGGAAAATATAGATTTTTTCTTAAAAAGTGAGGGGAAAATATATTAAAATGTATGAACAGGTGGAATTAAGAGCTCTTGTTAGCACAATCCTGGATAAGTCATTCAGCCTGTGCCAGCAGATCCAAATACAGAAACAAAATTAATACCAGAGGATGTGATGGTACCAGCTGTGCTTTCAACACTTCTGTATTTACACACAAGCAAATTGAGTGAACTCTACTAAGGCAAAAAATAAACCCATACATTCATAATAGGCTACCAAGCGCTCAGACTGCCTAAGGAAATAGGAAGTTGATGAATGATGTAGATTTTTGATGGCAGATGAATTGCCTACATTTCCACTCCGGATTATGTTTTCTAGGTAAATGAGTACTGCCATTGACTTGTTCTATAAATCCTGTCAGTGTGATGGAACTGGTCACATCAGGAACTAACAGTGAAATTTTAAAGTCACACACAAAGCAGGTTGTGCTTTGTCATATGTAAATCCTACTGACTTATGTGCTAGTTGCTTTTGTGGTTTTGAGGAAAGAACTTTGCCAAGAAGGTTTTTTAGGTATTGTCTATGAAGATATAAGATATAATTTACCCATGTCTTCTGCCTACCTTTTTAGTGTGTGGTATAATCAGGTAACATGTAACTGAGCAGACTGTAGGGAAGCCTAAACAGGTCTGCAAAAGTGTAGATATGATGCATACTAGTGTTTTCTTTGCATATTCTTTTGCTCTCACTGTTTTTTAGTAAGCAATATATATACACTAGAAATCTGAAGGGATTCACAGGCACCTTCTAGAGTCACCTTCTCAATAGTGTATTTCTAGATGCATAATATATGCCCTTGTACAGAAGAAGCAAAATGAAAAAAAATACCCAAGTAATCAAAGCTAATTTACATGGTAAATATTTCCCAATACCTGCATTTGATCAACTGAAGCCCTAAGGTGGCGTTGCTTAACCACAGATTTTGTAGAACAGCTGCAAGTGTTGCTAGTATGACCAGGTCCAAGAGGCAAGACAAGCCTAAGGTGAATTCAGAGAACTTGTGAGTCAGCTTTCATAACCGCCTGCACTGAACAAAGAGATTCAAACACTGATTACAAAATTTGTTTCAAAGTCCTATTTATAAAGTATACTTCTAAGAAATCCATCCTGACATGTTATTTCAATGTTTAACTAGCCTTCTCTCTAGGATGCTAAATTCTAGCTTGCAATTAAATATTTCTAGGTTCTTTTACAAGTCCCTGAGACTTTATACATAATCCTTTTTTGAGAGTGCTGGAAATCAATGAAGGACTTCTATCTACCTCAAAACAAACATAACATTTATGCTTCCATTTGCATTGTCTCAAATCAGCCTCTTTCTTCTCCATGTTACATACCTGCTTGCTTTTTCATTTTTCTGCTGAAAGTCCTTTCTCATGACTCCCTACATAAGCCTCAGTGGGTAAATCAGTCCAAAGCAGATGTACAAGCCTGCACGTTAGAAAGAGGAGAGGAAACTGTAGACTGAGTAGACAAATTTTCTTGGAGCTTAAGTACATTACCACTGTTATTCCTCAAATGAATTGCTTGCTAGACAACTTTATTTCTACTGTCAAAATATTTTCTCCACTTTAAGTAATTGCAGTGATCAGTTTTGTTAACTTCCTTTTATTTGGTGAGACGAATAGGCCAAACTCCTTAATTTTGTGTGATGGAGTCTGTCTTTCATCCCATTGCTCATTTTGTGGTCCCTGAACTTGGCTTTGTGTTCTATATCTTTTCATATATATATATCTAGCTTGCAAGGCAAGAAGATTTCTTTTTCTACCATGGCACTGGTAGTGGAGGGTCTGCAGGGGCTTCAGTGAGAAGACACTGGAAGCTGCCCCCATGTCCAACAGAGACAGTTCCAGCTGGCTCCATGACAGACTCACTGCTGGCCAAAGCTGGGCCCATCAGTGATGTTGGCAGCACTTCTATGACAATGTATTTAAGAAAATATAAAAACTGCTGCACAACAGATGGGAGAAGGCCGCTATGGCACAGGTTATCCCCTGCAGTGTGTGGAGGTCCATAGGGGATGAGCCTGTGAAAGACCCTACCCTGGAGAAGTTAGATATGTGTTGAAGGAACTGTGGCCTGTGAAGAGCCTGCACTGGAGTAAACTTCTGGCTGGACCCTGTGAAGAGGAATCCACAGAGAAACAGGTTTTCTTTAAGGAACTGTGGCCCTGCAGTGGACCAACACTGGAGCAGTCTGTTCCTAAGGGACTGCACCCCGTGGAAAGTATCCATACTGGAGCAAATTTGTGAAGAACCCACACTGGAGAAGTCCATGAAGGGATAGTCTATGGGAGTTACCTCCCACACTAGAGCAGGGGAAGAGTGTCAAAAGGAAGGAGCAGCAAAGACAATGTGTGAGGAACTGGCTGCAACCCCTGTTCCCCGTTCCTCTGGGTTGCTTGAGGGAAGAATGCAAACACATGGGGAGTGAAGTTGATCTTGGGAAGAAGGGAAGTGATTATGAAAGATGCTTTTAGATTGCTTATTATTTCTCATTATCCTGCTCTGTTTAATTAACAATAAATTAAATTCATTTCCCCAAGCCAAGTCTCTTTTGCCTGTGATGGTGATTAGTAAGTGAGCTCCCTGTCCTTATCTCAGTTCATGAACTTTTTTTTGTGTCTTCTTCCCTTGTTCTTGTGAGGAGTGGTAGAGTGGCTTGGTGGACACCTGGAGTACAGCCAAGGTCAACCCACCCCAATATACTAGGATTTAAAAATAATTTATGACCACAGAAATTTCTGAGTGGAAAAAAAAATGTGGTTTTGTATGAATTGATCTGTATTGCAAAATCAGAGAAGCAAAGATTGATTGAAATTGAAAGGAATCTCTGGAGATAATCTGGTTCAAACTCCCTGCTTCAGCAGGGTCACCTATAGTCAGTTGCCCAAGTCCATGTCCAGATGGCTTTTTTGTGTCTATAAGGATGGAGACTCCATCCACAACTATCCTTGGCAATTTATGCCACTATTTAGTCACCCTCACAGGAAAAAGATTTTTCCTGATGTTCATAGGGAGTATGCTATGTTTCAGTTTTTGCCCATTGCCTCATGTCTGTCACTGGACATCACTGATAGGAGCCTGGCTCCATCTTTGTTACACCTTCCCTTCAGGTTTTTTTGTATATTGATGAGATCCCCTCTAAACCTTCTATTCTCTACACTAAACAGCCACAGTTTTCTCAGCCTTTCCTTATTTAAGTGATGCTCCAATCCCTTAGTCCCTGTAATGACCCTTCATTGAAGTCTCCCCTGTAGCTCAATAATCTCCCTTGCACAGTAGACCTTTAAGCAGCCATTAAAAGCTTTTGGACCAGTTTCCATCTTTTGCTTACAAACAGTTCTCAGGCTGTTCTTAAAAGGGGAAAAAAGTCCTCTGGAGAAATCACTGGGGTCATGACCTGAAGGTTTGAATCAATAAGAGTCAAGAAGAAATCTTTAGTCTTTTAGGAAACTGTCCTAGTTCAGCAGGAGGGATCAGTTATCACTGTGTGGGGGTGATTAAAGCTATGTATTCTACACCCTCTATTCATTCCCCAAGAACAATGGACCATTCGCAGCAGTTGCTCAGGAAGTTGTTAGCACCTCCACACCCGGCCTGAGGGGGCGTGGGTGCTAATGGGCCATCAACGGTTCAACCATACCCCATGACTCATAGAACTAATCACCCATTGTGTGAGTCCCCGCCCTAGGGGAAGGACTGGGTGCTCCCTGAGGGTACATAAATGGGGCTCAGAAGATCTCGGGAACAGCTTGTCGGATCCAGAGGAGCAGCAGGACCTCGACAGGAGGAAACTGCTACTCTTGATCAGATTACGACCATCACTCCTGACTAGACCACAGCCATCATCTGCATCAACAGGTCAGAGAGCCCAGCTGGCTGGGTGCGACAGCACCACCTGCTGTCTGTGGATATAATCACATTTCCCTTTTTGGGAAGTAGCCAAGAGGACCTTTTAGACTGTTTTGCCTTATCATTTGGGGGTGGAGGGGTTTGTTGCAGACTGCTGTTGTGTGTATATATATACACATATATATATATGTGTTGTGGTTAAGAACTGTTATCTTTTGCTTTACATATATTTTTCCTAATTAAAGTTCTGTTCTCTAAATTTAAAGGAGAGGGATTATTTATTGGCCAACATAGATATCTTAGTTCTCCTTTGAACTGAGACAGAAACACTGTCCCATGCATCTACGTTATATAGCTCTCCTGTATATCACAGTTAAGCAATACATGTCATATAAATCTCTCTTATTACTATTTTCTGTGCAGTTTATATTTATAGTCTGATTTTAAGTATGAGATGCATTTTCATTACTCCTTTTATTTTTCTTTCATTCTCTTATTTTTTGACCTATTCCTATCAATACGAGGTCCACCCCATTATGCAACTGTTTGCTATAAAATACTCCCTTTCTCATTTTACAAATTCATCTTAGAATATTTGTAGTCTCCAACATTACTCTTTTGTCTCCATTTTCTGTTAGTAGCTTCCTTTAATTACATTTTTCAAATGAAAACAAACACTTTTTTCATGAAACTCAGGCAGTCTAATTGTTTCTTCAGGATTTATTGTTGTGACTCAACAGTCAGGATGTTGAATAAGGACAAATCAATAAGAACTATCATTGTGCCATAGAATCCTCATCATGAACACTGATGTAGATGGTAATTTTTCTCTGATCATTAACTGGTTGACTCGGGATCCATCTGAAGCTTTAAAAAGCTAAATAAAAAACATTTTAGATGTCTTCCATTAAATTAAAATTCCAGGACTTGGGGTCATTATATGAATACTTGATACTCTTTTGAGGAGTCAGAGTTTATAAACTAATGAATGAGACCTAAATACTGTATACTAGTTTAATTGGTGGCAATTAATCTTCCTCCAGTATTTTTCATGCTCTTTAATAGGAAACTGTGTCTATTTTATTTAGTCTGTGTCCTTAAAGATCAGAAGCATTTTACAGCATGATTAAACTGTGAAATGCATTTGAAACTAATTGCTTCTGACAACTGTCATTAGACACATATTTGCAAATGCATTTCCTAATTCCTTAATAGCAAGAAATTCTTGTTATCTTTTGAACTTTTAGGCTCTGTTGTGAGCAACAAGATAGAAACCACTTTTACTTTAACTGTTTAAGCACCATGTAAGAGAACAAGTCACAATTACAAACTACTGCCATCAAAGGAAGCAGTAAAGATCATTCAGAGTGTTGTTGCCGTAGGGCTTTC